>VXAU01005475.1:16547-105954 GCA_013399695.1 Formicarius rufipectus | reverse complement strand
TTTTGTTTTTTTTTTTTTTTTTTTTTTTTTTTTTTTTTTTTGAGCTGACTCAAACTTCACAATGCCCAAGGAAAGCTGCACAATGCTGTCAAAATGCTGTATTTGAAAAAAAAAAAAAAAGGCAGAACGGTTTGTTCTAGTACTGCCTGTTTGTAAAAGAGTTTAAAAATGTTTTATCCACCTAGAAAAGAAAGCATTTGTCTGTGAAAGAATGGAAGAGCTTAAATTTCATAGTTGCAATGTGAATATATAATTAATATTTCCTCATTGCCACTACAATAGAGATTAAATGGTAAAACAAAGCATTTTCTCTGTGAAATGTAATTGTAGAGAAAAAGCACTGCTGCAGAGTTGGCAGTTTGAGCATTTATGAGAAATTTCCACTTTATTTGGTAACCTGTTTGGTGAACAAGGGGATATTGCTAATAAGGACACACATGGTGGCGGGCGAACCAAAAACTAACACAACCCCAAACTATTAATCAAATGAAACTGAGTTTCTTAATGTTTTGCTTTTTCCTCAACCTAAAGTAGATGACAGTTTTTAGAAAATGCAAATATGTGTTTTGGCTCTGTCTTTCCAACTGGGGGAGACTTTTTTAGGAGAAATTCCCTAGGAACATCCCAGTCTTGAGCGTTCCTTGGTTCTGGGAAATATGCTTCTCCAGAAGAGACTTGTGTGCAAAGACTGCCTATACCTTTTTTATGAGATGGATGGTTGAACTGGGTGCTTGATGCGTTTCTTCTGTCTGACAATATGTGCTTGAGGTTGGGGCAGGAGTTGGCCCATGCTGTGGGAAAGAAGTGGAAAGCTAAAGGGGTAGTAGCCATTTGGGTTTAGAATAACTTGGGTAAATGTTAGTTTTATGCTTGGAGGCTTAGTAACACTAAGAAACACTAGGCTGATATGTCATGGAATCACAGAATCAACTAGGATGGAAAAGACCTCTAAGTTGATAGGGTCCAACCTATGACTGAACAGCACCTTGTCAACTAGACCATGGCACTGAGTGCCATGTCCAGCCTTTCCTTAAACACCTCCAGTGATGGTGTCTCCACTACTTCCCTGGGCAGCCCATTCCAGTATGCAATCACTCCTCCTCTGAAGAAATTCTTCCTAATGCCCAGCCTGAACTTCCCTGGGACAGCTTAAGACTGTATCCTCTTGTCCTATTGCTGGTTCATTCTCCAGCTCCTTCTGCTGCCTCTGTCTGTCCTGGGAATTGCCTGCATTATTTGAACTTCGTGTAGGGGTGTTTGTGGTCTTTATTTTCTGAGTGCTTCAGGATTTTATTGGTAACCCGTTCATAGGCTTTACTTATATTGTTTTGTGGATGTACAAATGATTATCTTGGAAAGGGGAAATTTCATGTAATGTATTTTGAGGCATTGGCATGATTTAGTTGAAGAGTATCTGTCTTTTTAATGAGCTTGGAAGAATTGTCTGTCCTTGGATTGGACTTTCTAGAGCAAAAGGGATGGATACATACCCAGTTACAAATCTGTAAATATGTAGTGAGACAGTTCTCTGATGGGTTAAAACACATTAGCATTTCAAGTTATTTCTAAAATTCTCTGACAAGTGTCAGTTTTGTGGTGCTACTTGATGATGTACAAATATTTCCCTAAACAAATACTAATTTTTAATTTCTCTGTTTTGCTACTGTGTATAGAATTGAATAAAAAAGAAGGCAGTGAACTTTTCTTCACAGCTGAAAACTGAACTTCCTCCTCGATGACACAATGATGTAAATTACCCAAGATTGTGCATGTTTTGCAGAACAGCTCTGTACCTTCACAATCAATCAGAAAAAAAAAATACTTTTCCTAGAAAACTTTTGAAACTAATCTTTACAATTATATTTGATGGGCTACTATTCAGTAGATCACAGACGACTTAGAATGTTAATATTTGCCTCTCTTGTTTTCACTTTGTAGTTGAGGCCAGAGTAGTTTCAAGTGTGTGTGCTTGAATAGGTTTACTAATCAAATGGAAATTCAATGGTATTGTTTGGTAACGGATACGTACATTGTGTACAGAATAACATTCTTATACATTAAATAGTTTGGAGTAAAAGGCAAATATTAATTCATAGAGAGAAAGGCCAGTTTGAATTAGCGTGAATTCAGTCTCTAAAGGTCAAAAATGTTAATTGTTTCTGCAGGTGAGAGATTTGGTGAAGATTAAAAACTACTTATGTCTCAGACTGATAGACTGTTACTGATCTCCTATGACACGAGGATTGGTGTTCCTAAGCCAACACACTTTACTTGATCTCTCTAATCTGTAATTCTGAAAAGGATGCTCCAAAGGGTGCAGCACATTGCATAAAGTTCCCAAAATTGATGTGAAGGTGATTACTGAAAGTTAATTTTCTATGTGCTCTTAGTATTCTGTGTTCATTTCAACATTAATTAATTAATCAATCCATTAATTCAAAATGATGAGAACTCACATTATGTTGGTATGTTTATCCAGAGTAGGTGAGCACATACATTTTCCATACAGTGAAGCAAGAATAAAGCATCTATACTGTTTAGACACGCTGCAGCCTTGTATCCCATTGACTGCATCAATGCAGTGTGCACACGTGCCTTCTTACTCTGGTAAAGCTTTTTTGGGCAGCACCTTGGGATCAGTGCTTGTGCTAGCTGTGGATGGAAAAATGAGTGGTGGTGGTGGTGTGTGTTTTTGGTTTAAATGGAGTTTGGTTTTTCTGGCCAACAGAGAGAGAAGGCAGAAGAAGGATGCTGATGCTACTGTGTCAGTTACTATTCAGCCTGGAAGGGAGAGCAGGGAAGGGGATCTCTCCATCTCCCTGATGGAGAGATCAGAGCTTTGTGGTCTTCTTGAATACAGAAAGCAGAAGCTAAGCAGGCATGGTTAGAAGTGTACAGTGTGGCACTACACCTTACACATTTGGTAGGTCAAAGAAGCACACCTTACATGCAAAGACAAGAATTTATTGTTAGTCTAATTAAAATCGTAGCAGTTTAATCAAGGTGTGTCATTTTATTTGCACTGATAATACCAGGTTATCTTGGACATAATAAAACCCCTCATTAACATTATGTTTAAAGTTGTTCATACATGTCCTTGAATTGACCCCTTTTATGTCATGCTCATGTGACATCCCCTGGATTCTGAGCTTGACGACATTAGTTTTCCATGAGGACAGCAGGACAGGGGAGCACCAACATCCTTGGCCCTTCTCTGGGGTGTTGTGATACTGTCTGCACGAGGGGGAAGCTTCCCCTTGATCTCAGCTCTGTTTAGGATTGCCTTTATATATTTGCAGTCTGTTCAACCACTCTTCTCTAAGTGACTCGAAGGGTATTTGCACCAAGACTGCTTATTTCACTTAGACCTTTATCACAGAAAGGTTAAAGCTCATCATGGCAGTCAGCATTAAGTGGTAGCAAAGGAGTGTCCTGTCAAACCCCAGGTCATTGTACACTCACAGATTCATAGAATGGTTTGGGTTGGAAGAAACAGTAAAAATCATTTAGTCTCAGCCTTCCTGCCCTTCCACGGACACATTCCAATAGACCAGATTGTTCAGAGCCCCATCTAACCTGACCTTGAAAATGACCAGGAATGGAGCATCTGCAGCTTCTCTGGGTGACCAGTTCCAGTGTTTCACTAACCTTGTTATAAATAATTTTTTTCCTAGTATCTAATCTAAACCTACACTCCTTCAGATTAAGACCATTCTCCCTTGTCCTATCCTTTCCTGCCCTTGTATAAAGCCCTTCTCCAACTTTCTTGGAGGCCCTCATTAGGTACCAGAAGGTGCCCTAAGCACCTGGAGCCTGCTCTTCTCCAGGCTGAGCAACCCCAACACTCAGCCTCTCTTCAAAGGAGAGGTGCTCCAGCCCTGTGATCATCTTCATGGCTCTCCTCTGGACTTGCTCCAGTGAATCCATATCTTTCTTATGCTAGGGACCCCAGAGCTGGATGCAGTACTTACTCCAGGTGGGACCACACCAGAATGGAGTAGAGGGGGAGAATCACCTTCCTGCCCATGCTTCTTTTGATGCCACCCAGGATACGATTGACCTGCTAGGCTGTAAGTGCCATGTCCAGCTTCTTGTTTGCCAGCACCCCCAAGTCCTTCTCCTCAAGGCTGCTCTCAATGGCCAGAGTCAGTGTCCAGCTACAGGAAATAATCTTCCCACCCTCTTGTGACTCTTATCAATATTTACAGTTACTGCTAAAAGGGACCCATAAGCATTGAAAGCACTCCCTGGTGAAGCCCCATGGCCAGAGGTGTGAGTGGGCTGCTGAAGCCCATTTGCTGGCACTGCAGCTGTAGGGAAGAAGTGCAGCAGGAGAGGAGGGACTGAAGGAGAGGATTGAAAAGGTTGAGTGCAAACAAAATGCAACTCCACATCAGCAATGGACAATCTACCAGAAGCTGTTACCTGTCACTCTACATGTGAGTCTGTGGAGACCTTTCTTTACCCTAGAACAGGTAGTAACAGTTCAAAAAGTCACTTTTTTGCCTGAAGTTTTTGAACCAAGCAAACCAATTCAGGCACACAAAAGAAAATCAAAGTTCGAAGCACGTGTTTCTATTTTTGGTATTTTAAATCTTTGATTGCTCTTTAAGCCTTTAACTTTAAAATGTCATTGATTTTCATTAGAAGGCTTGTAATCTATTTCAGAACTGGTCTCAAAAGGAAAAGAAATCTATGTAGTTAGGGAGTTACACCGATTTTCTGTGTTGGCCTCTTTCCACTTTTATAAATTGAGACTTAATCAGGGCTACTGAACTGAAATAGATTTTATAGAGAGTAACAATCCATTAATAAGATCTTTTGCTTTAAATAAGTCTTTAATTGCATCTCTGTTCAAAAGTGATAGAGGAAAAATATTTGTTAGTGCCATGACTTACTATTGACTAATATGTCTTCTTTGAGAGAAATACATGACAAACTTTATTCTAAATTTTTTTAAGGGAAGTACAGCCAAGTCTGGATCTAAGCTTTATTTTCTGAATCAAGTGTAGTTCAGGCATTAACAGATTTTTATTTTTTTTTCAAATGTCTGTCAACTACACCTTGTGTAGCAAACTTGATTCAGCAATTTAGAGCTCTGAATTCTTAGAATAATCTACTTTAATGAATTTTCAAGCTTTGTAAAACCCTGTTAAATCTTTCTTCCCCCCTTTCCATCAGATCCACTGCTGGGAGATAAAAAGTCTGCCAAGCTGAAGTATGAAAATGAGACAGTATTCCTACTCAAATGTGTCCTAAAAAATGGTTAATCTAAGTAGACTACATTGATCACCCCCTCCCCAGCATCTCTGTCTCCATATCTCATTGAAACACCTGAAGCATTTTTTTGCCTGATAACTCTTACATAAGCTGTCTTTAAAAAACCTGCATAAGTCTGTATCAGCTATATTCTGTTCATTTTCAGATTTTATTTGAAAAGGGCTCAGTTGCAAACATTTTCCCTCTCCCTTTCAACAGACCCATGAAAGTGAGAGATTGAGAGGTGTCATGGAATGTTGCTGCAGAGCAGCCTGATACAATGATATATCTCTGGCTGATTAATGTAAGCACTACTAAATGGTGTGTAATCATTAATCCTTGTATAATGAGGTGGTTGGGCTGCTGCTGCTCTTATCCTCTGTCTGCCCTGTTTCTTAATTTCAGAGTTTGTAAAGGCAGTGACCATGTGACCTCATTGGAACAGGAGTTATTTTTCTCAGCTGTAAGCCTCGGGCCTGTTTTAGGGGCTCTTGCACTTAAAAATCATGGTCAAACTGAATTACTGATTCCAGTCTTGAGACTGGTAAAGTGGTATGTCATTTTTAGTCAATTTGAACTTCTTTTTGGTAGTTATACTCAGCTCTGTGGTGGGCATACAGCGAATGTGACATTTCTAAAGGAAATGCATCATTTTATTGATAACAAGCCATGTCTTCTATTGATATGTCACTTACTGAGCACAGCAGTGGCATGGTTTTCAGTGGTAGCTTTTGTCTGTGAGGTGGGATGCACCTCAGAACATCACAGTCAGTGTGTGTTGACACAGTGAGAAAGAAGGTCGCTTAAGCCTCTTTGGATAATAGCTGGACTACCAGTTAAATGTACCAGCCAACAGCTGGGCCTCCTGAGGCTTATGGATGTGGCTGAGTGGTACTCCAGGCACGTGGAACTGTCAGTCATGAGTGACCAATGCAAGCTCTTCTACATCTTGGAAAGATTTAAATGGAGTTGAAGCTTAAATACAGAAAAATCCCTGCATGGAGTTTGACTTGCTTCAGTGGTTTACTGGGACTAGGCAACAGGTTTCTGGCTGTTTTTCCCCATGCAGGTTTACAGTTATTAAAGTGTAAAAAGCTCTAAGATCATGCCACAGACATTTAGTGCATGGAGACTGTACGTATATGCCCTATTTTCTGACCAAAAAAACACCTGGACTTTCTCCTTGAGAAGTAGCTCAAGTATTATTAAGATGCTGAACCTCATTAGCTCCTATCCCAGATTGCTTTAACATTCTATCTTGACAGTATGGCTCTTTGGAAAGAGAATCTAGGATCTTTATTTAATTGGCTCATCATTTAACTACAAATTAGCCAGTAAATTTGTAAATGAGTAACTTTCAAGTTTATGTTCCAAATTAGACTTACCTAAGGAGTATTTGCATTACTTTATGCAGATAGAATAATTACCTTAGCTGGCTAACACTAAACAGGTTTTCAGTTTAGATTGTTTAGATTCTGTTTGTTTAAACAGAGTAGGCAGAGTGAGAAAATCTTGCATATTTTTAAATCTCAAAATTAAAATCTCAAGGTCTTAATTGAAATCTTCAAAATTCTTTATGTCTACTCCCAGCTTCCAAGGTATGCAAAAATGGCCTTATGTAGCATGGTGGTATCTAATTTATTTTCCCCCTTTTTAAAAAGAGTATTAAAATCTGAGATAGTTTGTTATAATACCACATCTTTGTAAAGCTTTAAGACATCAAGGTAAAGAAAAATTATCTTGCTGTATCTTTAGGAGTTTTTGGTGGTGCATATGAGTGTAGCTGAGGAACATGTATTTGCAACCAGTCAAAAGAAAAAATTAACAGACGGTAATAGAAGACTAGAAATGGTAATTATTTATCAGAGGTTAAAACCCATAACTGATTAAGATAATGAATAATACTGGGGGTAGGCAGAGGAATTGAGGCTTAAATGCTTCAATTAAAAGACAAAAACCAAACCCAAACACTTGAAACTTTGGAATTAAATGTGTTAATTCTGAGGGTTAATGAACATCTCTAAATGAGCTGGAAAAATAATTTCCCAGTCAGAACCTCACGCTTGTTGCCATAATGACTCTTTAAAATGCCTTTGAAATATGGTATTAAGAAACTTTGACTTTTACATATGCCTTTATTATGCATCAAACCTATCCTTGACAGTTTAGTCTTACATGAGTAATTTTTTCAGCTTGTTTCTGTATAGTATTGAGACTTATCAGAATTCCCAAACCATAATTGAATGTAGGCACTATCATGTGTTTTCCTAAAACAATGTTTATTCCTAAATTATTGGTCTTTTATGTTCAGCTCATTTTTCAGTCTACTTTTCCTTTTTCTTCCTCTACACTTCCCCATCACGCCCCAGGCATGAGGCTGGCAAAGGTTATCTACCATCAAGTAAAACAATTTTGCTGTGTGACAACAGATTGTCTCTGCTATTTACATTAAAAAATTAATTTAAATGAAACATGATTAACAACAAACAAAACCTCCAATGAACTACTCAAAAAAAAAAGANAAAAACCCAATAAAAATCTCTCTAAAGCAACTGAGTTGAAAAAGTCAGTGCACTGGTTCTAGGAGGAAGAAAAGAGAAAATTTCTAAGAGACTTGGGTATCACTGTCAACATCTATGCTGTGACTTTTAAGCTAAAAAGTCTCCTAAGGATATACCTAAGCTGAAGACGCATTTTCATGTGTCTAGCAGCAGAACATTGCAAGCAAGTCTACTGTAGGCTGAAATTTAGCAACACTATTGTCTGACCATCTGTAGTCACATTTCCCATGTGTCGCTGCCATCAGTACTGATGTGGGGACGAACTCTAAAATGTTTTGTACGACAGTGCATGTAAGATCAGGAAGAAGGATTCTCTTCCACTGTCACCCGGAGGAGAACTCCAGGTTATCTGTAGCAAGTTTGTCAAAGAAATCAAGAAAGACTGAGTGTGGAATTTAATGTTGAAGCATTATTTTGAAGTGTTGATAATCTGAAATCACAAATTACTTGGCACTGATGCCTTTAAATAGGAAAAGTTATGTAACATTTGTCAGAAGGAGTATTTAATCCTAAATTAGCTTTTTAAGGAGCTGTTAGATTGATGAATAACCCTGATATGGAAAACTACAAATTCTTCTATAATAGGAAGAGATGCAAGAGGAATAAAACAGGGTGAGAACTTGGAAGTGAAAGGTGAAAGTCAAGTCTGATGGTTTGAACTACATATAGCAGAATTGAAGACCAGTTGTCTGAGAAGCTGCCTGTGCATGTGTGAAATCCTTTTCACTCAAAACTTACCCCGTAGTTACTTTTTCTGCCCAGAGGAAGGAGAGAAAGGCTGGCTCTCACTTCTCCTGAACATGAGTGAGAACTCCAGAAGGATTATGAAGAGCGATAGGGAAACTACTGCATGATTTTGTTACACGTCTGTATCACAGACATCTTCAGTCCTTGGATCAATTTAGAGTGACCTTGCAGCTCCTGCTGCTTGTGCAGTGATGACAGTTCCTTGATAGCTGTGCAATTGCAGAACTGCTCAAGTATGGCATGCTCATCTCTTCTGATGGCAGGAGCAGTTAGGATGAAGACTATTTTTTTTTTTTTTTTTTTTTTTTTTTGGGGGGGGGGTGGTTTCTGTCAGTATACTTTGTCCTCATATATGAAGAAATGAATATGACTAAGTGCGTAGCTAGAAAGCAAATAAACTTCCTGAATGCTGTCTAGGAGTCTATACAATTTTAGATATGTAGTACAGTAGAAGGAGGAAAATAATAGATACATAAAAGAGGTTTGTCTTGTCATTTTCTTTGGCTATCTTCGGGTTTGGTTCAGAAATGCGATGTGGGATTTTTCACTGGATTTTACATTTCGAAGTTTTTCTTGTAATATGTCATGATGAGTTACACTTCGCTACAAAAAGTAGTGCTGTCTTATTTGTGCTGTGGGCTTAACATATTTCCCACTGAAACTAGTGCAGGGTTGCTCTGTAAAAGAGGGGTCAGTCTAGGATCAATCACCTGGCTCCAGCAACTTAATGAGTCCTTGCTACTGCATTCAAGCCTGTAAACAGCACTGCTTACAGTGTTGGATTCACTTCATTCCCCTCCTCAACTCACCCAAAATGTTAATTAGCCTCAGGCTCAAGAAACTTTTTAATCTGAAAAGTGAATGTTTTTTCAAAAGTGCTGAACTTTGGTAGCTTTCCACTGCAGAGGCATGATAGCTGTCGCTTCCCATCTGGTTAGCAGTGCAGATCCTACTGGAGATCAAGTTGTGCCATGAAAATGTGATCTCACACTTCCAAACAAGGGTTACTTGAGGTCTGAATCATTACAGCTTCAGAAGCGGTTTTTGAACATTTACCTTCAGGATTCTGTTTCTTGGAAGATAATGGTACTGTAGTCCTTTTCTTCCAGTCTCCCGCCTTGTAATTTTATTTTTTTTTCACCCTTTTTGAATGCACCCATTTCTAGGGTGTCTGACATGATCTGTGCTGACAGTCAAACTGACAACAGCAGTTTAAGAAGATAAGGGATGGCCATAAAGCAAAACAGGAAGCAGAGCAACAATGGTGGGTGGTAGAGTTTGCTGGAGGTGTTGAAGTGCAGTTAATTGTCTTTCCTTTTAAGGGTCAGAAAAAATGTAGGAGAAGGGAGAATTCAACAGTGTAAAATTGTAATTTACCTGATCCTATTGAAGAGAGACTGAGCCATGTTGAGCGCTATGTTGGAATATTAGTGTTTTAGAATGGTTAATGCTACTATGACTACTGTGGTGTGATACAGACTCCTGACAGATAAAGTCTGCACATTTCTGCCTGATGACACAAGGCTGTGTAGGTTTGAGCTTCCAGGCCAGACTCATGGATTTTATACAGGCATAAGAATTTGTCTACTTATGTCAGTTATAATATCTGAGCTCTATTGGGACAGTTTAGATTGGACATTAGGCTCTTCACTGACAGGGTCGTTAGTCATTGGAAATGGCTCCCCAGGGAAGCATTCACATCACCAAGGCTGTCAGAGCTCAAGGAGCTTCTGAGCAATATAGTTTAGTATTGAGTAGTCCTGTGAGGAGCTTGGGGCTGGACTCCATGCTCCATATGGGTCCCTTCCAAATTGAGATATATGATTCTATGATTTACATCAGCCCCCAAAAAAGTATTGCCAATGTCAATAGACATTTAGACACTAGGGCATACTACTGAGTTTTTAATCCTGTATTCAAATTATGTTGGGTGGACATGAACTTAGAAAGGCTAGTTAGTTATCTTTGCTTGGTAGACATTTCTACTCACCAGTTTATTAGGGTGAAAAATGCGGACTGTATTATTTCTGCAAACTAGTCTTGATATCAGTGAAGATGTGAAGATTAACTTTTATCAATTTCATTGCGACTTCAAACATAGCTTGGCTCAATTTTTTGCATGTAATTCACATTTTGCTAAATGTAATGAATATGAAACTTTTCTACTTCACTTAAAAGTTAAAGAAACCCAGAGCCAAAGTTGTTCCAGATTATTGAAAATGTTCTGATTTGTCTAAGTACCATATGATCTTTTTACATTACCTGTATTGGAGAGGATGAGTGAGAGGTTCCTGGAAACTTCTTCAGTAGTAGTCAACTGTGTTATTATCTCTTAGTACAATACTTAGAGATGAAAGCATTTACAAATGAGAGCTTTTGTATACAAAACAGGTAGGTCTTTTTTCTGTAATGGGATGGATGTAAAGTTCTCTGTTGATTAAAAACACCTGAACAATGTGTGTTTACACCATAACTAATGCAGAAAACAATGGATAGCTTTTTTTAGAAGCATGGTGGAAAAAAGTAGCAAGTATTATGACAACTAAGACAGTGTTAGCAACAATGATAATAATGCTAACTAGCTAATAGTGCTAACTAACCAATGCTAACTAGCAATCCCTCTTGATTTGAATATATATTATCTGCCACTTACTTGTTGGGGAAACTCACACTGAGATAACACTGCCCTAAATTAGTAACCTTTCTCAGTCTTTTCCTTGCCAGTAGCCTCTTCTCATGCCAATGTCAGAAAACTAAAGTCAGTCAATAGAAATGGAAAACCCTTGAATTCTGGTTTTGGACAGTTTAGAATGGGAGTTTTTGTTTGTTTGTTTGTTTTGTTTTTGTTTTTTTTTTTCAGTCTAAATATCTTCATTGTTAAGCTGAAGTGGTTCACCTGAAGTGTATTTGTTGATAGGGAAGGGCTAATTGTAACACAAACTACTGAGTGGAAGTGACTGGAAAATATATATTGCGTTTTAGTTGTTTTCCTTTGATTTAAAATTCCATCTTTGTCCATTTAAAAATTGCCAAAGTTGGTCCTATAAAAAATCCAGCCTACCAAAACCCTGTACAGTATCATACCTGTATAAAAGTGTTTGAAAGGCTTGAGAAAAAGATAAAGTCCATCTTGTTTATCTCAAATAGTGAGAAAACCGATTGCACTGTACCTTACTCTGCCAACAAAAGTAGTTTGACTAAATTGAAAAGGGTCATAAAACGTGAGGAATGTGACAGATTGATGAGTAGGTTGAAAATGTTTATCCTGTAGAATATGGAGGCTTGGGCGTGAAGACCATCATCAATCTGTAAAGCAAATGAGATAACTTGAGAAAAATGTGAGCTGAATGTGGCATAATTTAGTCATAAGAAGTAATTTATGAAGGGTTCTCATTTTTTTCCATGAAATCATTATGTTGCTGTTGGGTTGAATAAATGACTTTCATATCGTGTTGTCAAAGATAGTTGTTGTAACCATTCACTACGAAAATGTGGCTCCTCTGTCCTCATTGTTTCTTATCACTGCCTGAGTATTATCTCAGAGTACAACGAGTGAGATTTTCTGTGGAAATATATCTGTTTGGAGTTTTCTCTAGTAGAGCCAGAAACAGAAGATAAGAAGGACTGGGGGCAAGGTAGAGATGCAATGGGAAGGGAGGGCAACAATAAACAGGTGAGATAAATTTTGCAGAATCAGATGTGATAACCTTTAATTATTTTCTTCTTGTTGTTATCTGCTGCACTCTGATCCATGGGAATATTTTTGGAGTTTTGAAAGTAATCTGACCTCCTTACTGCTAAGGACAGTAATTTTATGCTAGCCCTGCTCACAGTTTTAGCAGTTCTGCATGCCTGTGTAGTGTACCCTTCCTTTTACCTACAGGGAAAAAAAAAAGGAATGAAACAAAGTTCTTAGCATGACCTGTTCATGTAGTGACTCGGGATGTCACATTAGTAACTTAGCTTTTACAGGAGACATGGCTGTATTATTTGAAGCTCCTTGAACGTTTATCTAAATTGGCTCTATCAACTAAATGCAAGAAGCAAATTCTAATTGACTGCATTTAATGCAGTGTCACCTGAAGGTGTCTACATTGCTAAATTTAAACATAAGCAAAATGACTTGCATTGCCCAAGAGAAACTTCAAGGTGTTTCTTTTCTGCTCTGCTTAGCAATTAAAGAGCAAATCTCTCATGGTTAGCCAGGTGCAGTATGCTGCTACTCACTTTTCTGTGTAGCATCAGGTACTGGCCAGGGCTGGAGGCAGCATGCTGGATTTTACTGAGCAGCAATGGGATCTGCTGTGACAAATTCTGTGAGCACTTCTAGGAAAGTGGAAAGCTGTTCTGCTTTGAACATTGATGCTTTCTCCACAGATTGTGTTTGTGGGTTTAGTGGCATGTCTATTTTTCTACATCCTGCTTCATAGTAGTAACATTTCCCTCTCCAACTGAAGGGCAAAATTATTCTAGGGGAGGACAAGATGCTTACATTACCTTATGCATCAGCATGAATGCGCTTGGAAGAATGGACTATTTAGAAGGAAAGCAGTGAGGGTGAGGAGAAACAGATTGAAACCAATGAGGAATGCATAGCCAGGGCTACAGGTTAGCACGGCTTTCGGCACCCTATTTATTAGGTGGAATGCAGGAGGACTTGCTAAACTGTAACAGAAGCTGAGATGTTAAGCACAATGCCCCTAAGCTCTGCTTCCCCACTCCCCATTTGCCACCTGAAAACTACTCCAGTTAGCTTGGGTCAGGTTTTGTACAGTCTGTTGTGTGACTTCACAAATGTCTCCTGGCTAAGTAACTCCCAAGTGGGAAAGACAACCCTATGCACCAGTACATGCTGGGGGGCGTGCAGCTGGAAAACAGCTTTGCAGAGAAGGATCTGGCGTTCCAGTGGACACCAAGGTAACCGTGAGCCAACAGTGTGACTGTGATGCAAAGGCAGTAAATGGTATCCTGAACTGCATTAGGAGTGTTTCCAGCAGGCCAAGGAAGGTGATCCTTCACTGCTCATCATTTGTGTNAAAAAATTAAAAATAAAATAAAAAAAGGCACACAAATAAGTTCAATAACAGGAACAAGAAAAGCCCTGAACCAGATCTAAGAAATGCCTATATTTTAGCCTGCCATTTATCCTTAATCTCATCTAATCAGCAGTTTGGGTCTCTGCCAAGAATGTGCCTTTGTGAGATTGCACAACATATTGTACATGTAGAGAGGGAACAAAATAAACATAAATGTGATCATTTGTCTTTGTTGGCTCTTGTTGATTTTTTTTTTAAGGCTGTNTTGCAGAGAAGGATCTGGCGTTCCAGTGGACACCAAGGTAACCGTGAGCCAACAGTGTGACTGTGATGCAAAGGCAGTAAATGGTATCCTGAACTGCATTAGGAGTGTTTCCAGCAGGCCAAGGAAGGTGATCCTTCACTGCTCATCATTTGTGTGGCCACATCTGGAGTCCTGTGTCCCATTTTAAGCTCCCCAGTACAAGAGGTACGTAGAGATACAGAAGTGAGAGCAGTGGAGGCCAAGAGTATGATGAGAGGCCTGGAGCACCTCTCCTATGAACAGAGGATGAGAGAGTTGGAGTGGTTCAGTCTGGAGAAGAGAAGGCTCAGGGAGGATCTTGTCAATGTCTATAAATATCTGAAATGAGAGTACAAAGAAGAATGGAGCCAGATTCCTTGCAAGTGGCACCCAGGGACAGAGCTAGAAGTAATTTGGCACAGACTGAAACACAAGAGTTCCTTCTGAGTAGCAGGAGACACTTTTTTTTGACTAAGGGTGACCAAGCACTGGCGCAGGTTGTTCAGAGACCTTGTGGAATTCCCATCCTTGGAGACAGTCAAAAGCTGTCTGGATGTGGTTNTATTTGTAAGCCATAACCAAAATAGCTGAAATATAATTCTGATACTCATGCTGACTACAGAAGAGGGTACCTTGTTTACGCTGTTTTTTATTAAAGTAAAAATTACGAGATATATCTTGGGGTAAAAGGAACATGAAGAGTGCATTTCTTCACTAAAATGCATTTATTTTGCCTAGGAATTGAGAGTCCTGATCATGAAGAGTTTGATACTTATGTTTTAATTCCTCCAAGGGTGCTGCACACACCCAAATTCTTGTAGCTGTGGGCACAGTCTCACTTGGTTTTCCATTTATGAGAGTTTTATTGTGTTGTTTTGGGGGGGAGTGNTTGGCAGCCTGCTCTAGGTGGTCCTGCTTGCACAGGTGGTTGACCAGATGATATCCAGAGGTCCCTACCAGCCTCAACCATTCCATCATTGTGTGTCCCTGTAATCATGCTTCTGGGTAGGCAGAAGTTCACCTCAACATTATTTAGTTCTGGGTGGTTTTTTTGGTGTTTTGTTTGTTTGTTTCTCTTGAGAAGAGCTGACTGAATTAGTGTCACAGCTACTTCTTTATTGATTTTCCTAATATGTGGATCTCTGAGCTTTACTATGGTAACAAAGAGAATAAAATTACTGCATCATAGTACCAGAAGAAAACTGTTCTATTGCAACACTGCCATGGTGGAACCAAACTACAATTTTCTCTATGGGAAGGAGGGACTAGACTGAATAAATCAAGAGCAAAGGGGACAAGATGTTGCAGGATCAGTCAAATCTGTAATGAATAACAAAAGCAAAAGAAGAGGATTGTAGACAATGCAGTATTGAAGGCTTTCTACCTCTGAAAAAAAGGAATAGGGAGTCCATTTTTAGAAGGATGACTCTGCAAATCCTTTCCAGTGACTGTTTTTTAGGACAATGCTTTGATGTTTTCAGAACTCTCATTGGAGGAGAGAGCAAAGGGTGTTAAAAGAATTGTGCATGGGGGTGATGGAGATAATTTTATTCTTTATTTCTATCTAATGTCAGTTCAAGGAACTTGCATGATAATTACAAGATGACAGGAAAGAGCCTGTATTAAAGATAAAACTTGTAAGACTTTGCTTTTATGTGATGAAGATTCAAATTCAAAGTGAAGGTTGCTGATACAGTGAACGTCATCCTGTACAGTTGTCTTATCTTCTTATTTCTTCTTCTGTTGCACTATGGACTTAGTTTCAAAACTTTACTTCCCATACTCATTGCTGACAAGTTTCAGTAAAATAAATACTAAATCAGGCAACTGTTTATGAGGGGAAAATGCCATACTCTGTGTCCTGAATTAGTCCTTTCATCAATTATTTGTGATAGTGGGCCGAAGAGTACTCATACTTACTTTAGTTTTAATTTCAAGATGATGTTCTCAAACATTAATGTGGAAAGAGGTGGATTATTTTTTCCTTTTTCCCCTAATGCACTCCCACCTAAAAACAATTGTGTTTTCTAATCTAAAAACATAGAATTTTAAGTTAGAAAAATTAATTCTTAATTATTATATGTAAGTACACACAGATGTCCAAATATATTTTAGAGAGTATCTGTGTTTTCACTGTATCAGCAGCATAAGGATCTATAAAACAAGACAGTCTTTGTTCCAAGTCGTGGGTCTGTGAGTTTCTTGTTTTTCTTTTCAAGACTAGATTCACTAAATGTGAAAAATGGAAGTGTAACGATGGCAGTGAGAGGATGATACATAGTGCATTAAACATTAGAACAAGGTGTTTATTACTTTTTTATCCTTACCTGAGATTTAACAAAATATGAAAACTTCAGTTGTACTAGTTGGAATTTACAAGGGAGGGAAAAAAAAAAATTGGAGTACAAAGAGATCCTTGGAGAGAGTCTTGGGGATTCTGATTTGTCTTTTTGTGTGTTGAACGGTTTATGAAAGTTCCAGTTTACTTGTGATTGTTTCAGCCATCTACCCCTGGTCTGAGAGAAACATGGAAGTTAAATGCTTATGAAGATGACCTAGGAGTTTTATAATTATTGGTTAAAAGGAAGGAACACACAATACCACAATTACAGATACCTTAATCTGGATGTGGTCTGTTCTAAATGTTCAGAATTGCCCATAGCTCAATAGCTACAAGACAGAAACAATGACTTGTTCTTCCTGGAGTCCCTTGGAATGTTGCCTGGCATCTTGCAGTTGTTTTTATGTAGAATTTATGGTTGAAATAAATACAAGTGTTTCTAGGTACCCCTTTATTCCTTAAGGCAACTAGCCAACAAACCAAGTTTTTTCCTTAATCCCTCTGAGACAGACATGTCTTGTTTGTTGGTGTGCTTGGTGAACTTGAATCCAGCTAAATAGAGCAGGTCACTAATTTCTTAGAAGAAATAAAATTTAAATTATGTTATTATTCAGAGAATGAATTGTAATGGGTAAATACCTGAAACACCTGCTCTGAATTGGTGATCTCTGCTTAATAAAGACCTAGTAATGGTTGTACGAATTTCTTTCTGTTCAATGCTAGAATTACTTTTCCTTAATTTCTTTTGGTGGTGCAGAAACCATTTTAATGTATGTTTGCATTTGTAAATAATCCCAAAATACTTGTTCCTAGGGTAATGGATTGTTCTGTTCATTCAGGTGATAGGTAAGGATGAAACAAGTGCAGATTTAGGTATTTAAAAATAAAAAAAAAAAAATTAAAAATAAAATAAAAAAAGGCACACAAANCATAAATGTGATCATTTGTCTTTGTTGGCTCTTGTTGATTTTTTTTTTAAGGCTGTGTGAAATGATACTTGAAGTTTTATTTGTAAGCCATAACCAAAATAGCTGAAATATAATTCTGATACTCATGCTGACTACAGAAGAGGGTACCTTGTTTACGCTGTTTTTTATTAAAGTAAAAATTACGAGATATATCTTGGGGTAAAAGGAACATGAAGAGTGCATTTCTTCACTAAAATGCATTTATTTTGCCTAGGAATTGAGAGTCCTGATCATGAAGAGTTTGATACTTATGTTTTAATTCCTCCAAGGGTGCTGCACACACCCAAATTCTTGTAGCTGTGGGCACAGTCTCACTTGGTTTTCCATTTATGAGAGTTTTATTGTGTTGTTTTGGGGGGGAGTGTTGTTTTGTTTTGTTGTTGGTTGTTTTTTGTTTGTTTTGGGTTTTTTGGGGGTTTTTTTTGGTAGGTTGTTTTTTGGATTTTTTTTAGAATGGAAATTATTCTAAAAATCTGTGAGTAAAGGAGAAAGTCTGGAATATTCTGTACCTTAGCTCATCTTTTTTGAAGTGCAGCAGTGGAGTAAGAAAACTGGAAAAATCTTTTTTGAAGGAGACAATTGCAGTAAACAATGAATTCAACCTAGTTCACTTAGTTGTCGTTCCTGAAACTTTCAGGGGGGAAAAAAAAAAGTCATATTTAGACATTATTCTACGTGAAAAACGAGATATCCACTGCTGAGTAATGTCCTTGTTAAACTGCTGTTGTGGATGATTGGTCTCTTCATTAAAAGTTTGAAACGCATTCAGAATAACAGTCTAGCTATTCTTGAGGTCCACCTCTTAATCTAGCAGATATAAACAAGGTAGAAATACTGTTTTTATCTTATCTATTTATGGAGATTGAGATTTTCTGTGCTCTAGTTGGATATTGATAATTTATTTTAGAAGGAAGGTGTCTTTGGTTGGTGTTTTGTTTTTTGGTTTTTTTTTTTTCAGCATTAAATGTTCACATTGCTCTCTTTCAGTGCACTTTCTTTGTACCATGGATATCAGAAGGTAACACATTTCCTGTGTGTTTGGCACTGGATTTAATAACTGCCTTTTCACTGTCGTTTCACTTCATGGGTGTTATCTGTGTTTTTTTCCCATTGAACTGAAAATTTCACATCTCTACATATCTGGCAGTTTTACAGCAATTTAGTGTGTACCATGGTGAGTTTCTAGATCAATTTTCAAAATACTTAAATGGACATGAAGACATGTGCCCTAAGAGAAGAACACCAACATTGCTGCTGCTTTCAGCAGAGGAAAACTGTCCTTCTGTATTCTGTTCCTTATTTAATATGAAATGTTATCTTGATAGACACATAATTACTCTAATTATTTTATCAATGGAGCATTTAAGGGGTATTCTTTTTATTCAGCCTACTTAATATCTTAAGAACAGTTCTCTAATTTCACTTGCAAAGTAAAATTAAATCTGCTATCAGGGAAGAATTCTAAGTGGCATTTTAACTTGTGCATATCCACTTACACAGCTATTCTTGGGTTTTTATTGATTGATCTATTATATGGAACAGGTACGCTGCACCGAGATTGCTTTGCATTACAATTGCAGGTAGAGATTTAGGACTATATATTCAAGATTACCTCAGGGTATGAAGGCAGGCAGCCTTTACTATGAGAATACGTGAGGTAATCTGTCCTGGCTTTGGGAGGATTGAAATTATGCATAATTCTTCCCATGCTTGTAATTCTAGGTATATAAGTGCTTCTGTAAATCTGGCACACTCCCCCTGCCTTTAATGTAGCTTAGTCCTGCCCGTGTTTGACTGCTTACATCTGTAAGGTTTAAATCCATACAATTTGTAGTAAAAGTAATGCAGATTTTGTATCATGTTTCACTTTTTAACTGGGACTGCTACATAAATAGAAGTGATTACTATTTGTGTTTTCTAAGTTTGAAAGGTATTCTCCTCTTTGTAAGGAGTTTAGCTCTAAGTATAATAAAATTGTTTTCAAAAGTTAATGTGTCAATACTCTGGAGGACGCTCAAATACGAGATGCCACTGAAATCACTGAAATTGTGTGTGTAAACGTTAATCCAGTAATTTAAACTGACAAAGATCCAAATATATATTTGGAATGGGATCCTGATTGAGTCCTAATCTATATCCTGAATGGCTGTGTTGCTAGTTTGTAGTCTACACTGCAATCTCTGAATCTCCCAAACAACACAGAAGTGTCCTTTTTCCTGCACTTTTTTTCCCTGAACTTTTTTTTCAGGTGAGGATCATTCACTGACCTTTTTTTTCTTGTGGCCATAGAACCATTCTCAGCAATTAGTTAATGTGACCTGATAGTGACATTTGACCTTGCTAGAAATGAATGAGGGTAGAGGGGTAATAAATGCAGTGACAAACATTTTCACACTGATGGGATTTTAAAAATTGTTTTATTCTAGCCTTTTTGCAAAGGTGCTTTGTTTGTCCTTAAGAATAAATTACTCAAAGTAAACAATCTAATGCTTTCTGATTTTTGTTTTTTTTTACTAGCTGCAATATATAACCTAATGAAAATGCTTTTTAAAAAGCTCTTCATCTGTATTCTTATTTTTTGTTTGCTGCATTTTTTGTTCAGGTGCACAGTTTAGTAGGTAGCCACTGAAGTGATGTGTTTTTAGCAAGGTAGATGAGCTAGCATGCTTTGGATTATTCAGACCCTGTTTGAGATACATGATTTTGTTTTTGTATGTGGTTGGCAGCAGGAAGAATTTAGAGAACTCATGGAATAGCAGGCCTATGTTGGTTAAAGGGCTGGCCTCTTCTCAAAATGCATGCATAATTTTTGCACTGTTTCCTTTCTTCTGTAGGAGATTTGTGCTACTGGATATTGTCAGTCCAGATGGTCCGAAGTGCGAAACACAACCTTTTATAACGAGGTTTTTCAAGTGTTTTCCCTGTATCCCCAGCTGTTGCAATTTCAGTTTTTACTGATTCTTTTCCAGCCTTTGGTTGGTTTAGGCTGCCCTTAGAGATTCTTTGTGATTGTACATTAAATATTGTTGTTTAGGTTCATTTTTATGGTGACAGCTGGCACAGTGGAATTCATGTGGTAAGGCGTTATTAAGATATATCTCTGTTGTTCAGCTTCCCTTACGTTTGGCACTATTAGAACTTCCCATAAAATCATCCTGTGATAGTGGCGGATTTGTTTTTTTCAAGAAGAGCTTCTAAACATAACATCATTTTTGGTCACCTAAAGATAAGTAGCTTAAATACCAAAGTTTAAAATTAATACTGTTTGAAATCAACTAAAGCAAATTATTCCAACCAACTATTATATAGAAAACTTTTAGATTTCACAAAGAAAAGTAATTTTCAACATACACTGTCATCACAAATATTAAATCCAGCATTACTTACACAGCTTAGGGAAATTTTGGGTTTGGTTAAAAAGAAATTTATCATGAGAATAGCCAGGTGGTAAATCAAGTTGCCTGGAGAGGTTAGACAGCACCTATCCCTGGGGGTATTTGAGACCCAAGTGGGATAAAGCCAGGAGCAACTTGGTTGGATTTCATGATTGACCCTGCTTTGAGGAGAAGGTTGGCTTGGATGACTTTCTGAGGCTCTTTCCAGCATGTTTTAGCCTTTGATTCTGTAAAAATCAAAGTCACCTGCTGCTACTGAAACCGAAGGAATTGTGTTGTAGCAAGTGCAGCTCTATTTTAATCAGTCATGCCTTCTACAAAGATGGTGAAACAAACAAGTGCTTAGCACAGGAAGACTCATCCATGAATGTTTAGATTTTTCCAGTTGCCTGTTGGTGTCAGGAAAGTTTGGTGGCCCTGAAATGTTGCTCTGTATCAGGCAAATGCAGGTTGTTTATTGATGCACAGTTTGTGAAAGGATGGGTTAGCTGTTCACGGGTGGTCACAGCATGTCTTTCCAGACCTCTGGTGAAAAACCTTGTCCTGTACTTAAATAAGAATTGAGATTTATCTGGAGGAAGGTGATAGATTTCTAGATATGAAGAAAAGATGTACTGAACTCAAACAGTTTGCTATGGAATGTTGTCCCGAGAAGGCCTGGAAAATCAGTAAACTCACACTTTATTTGGTATGCATAGAGCTACTTTTTTGAGATCTGTAAATGCTGTTTTTAGCAATTTCTGTTTGGTTTTTCTTGTGTGTGAAGTTTACAGGTCATTTCTACTAGCCCTCCAGCCTAACACTGAACCCTTTTCTTATAACTCCAAGAGCAATTGGAGCCCAGGCTATAGCATAGTTAGAATACTGTAAAACTTAATTTCCTTTGGCAAGAATGACAATATGCACAAAAGGTCTTTAAAACAAATAATTTTCACATTCTTATATTTAAATGTCAGAGACCACCTGCACAGGCAATGAAGAGTTCTCAGGTTGGGTGTTTTTGCCCTCTGTTTTTGTTGATTACAGCTGCCTTGCTTTTAGTACAGTTACTACTACTCTTAGTGTTTGTGGTAGCCATGGTCTAGGAGGGTATAGAGAGACAGGGTGGAGAGTTTCACAATGGGTGATTTATTCTGTGAGGTGAATAATGGTATATTTTTGGCATCCCTGATGGCCCATTAGCAGACATGACCTCTCAGGTAGGTGTGAAGGCACTAGTGGCTCCCCAGAGGGGAGTTATCACACCTGAGTTATAGGTGTGAAGACAGGAAAACCTCCTTGTCCCACAGGAGTTCCTAAATACCCAGTTTGTAGCCTAAGGGGTCGGGTGTGCCCTGGGCAGCTGCTGCAAATGTGCCATTGTGAGCAGTTTGTGAGAAAAATGACATAGAGGGTTTAGAATACAAATCCACACAGTGACAAACTGATCCTGGCTACTATAACCAGGACAAATGTGAAGGTCCTTTTGTGGTTTCCAGCAGAGTGCTATGTATTTCTGAGCATAGAAAATTTCCATAGAAGCTCTAAGTTATTAGAGGGTAAATAAAATATGCTAGAAACATCTTGACATGAGTCTGAGTCTTTGCTCAGGCTTCACTTTTGACACTATCAGTCTGTGTGTACTTCTTAAGGGCCCTCATATTTTTTCGTGCCATATGGAATTGGCATAGGATTTTCAGAATATTTTGCTGTCTGAAAGAGTGAGAGCAATCAGGTGGGGTAAGATTATCTAGGAACTGTGTGTTTCATTTAGCTTCTCAAGGTAATGATCTGTCTTGCCTATATGCTAGAAATGTCTGGTGTGATGCTTAACATTCTGTCCTTTACGGGAGATGGGAAGGCAAAATAGTGCCTTCAAACTTAAAATTTGAATAAAGTGTTTTCATTGGTCAGATGAGCAAATATTTGATGTTTGATAATTTTGTATTGCATATTAAAAACAGTTAAAATGCCTCTGGTTAGAAACAAAAGTTTTTTACATGTGTTGCAAAACCTGATTGTTTCTATATAGTGCCAGTCCTCTCAGAAGTCTTGACTGGACTTCCCTAGCAGTTGTGGGAGAAGACTTTAAAGTTTCTCATATTTTTCATTTTTAAACACTTAAGTGTTTTAAAACCAAATGGCCTGAATCCTTGAATCGGTACTTGTGGAGGGAGTGCTTGTGCCTGAGGCCAGTGGAGATGAAAGGAATCAGAAGTGAATTACTGGGCGGAATAAGAATCTCAGGCAAGTTACTGGAGAGTTGCACAGCGTGTTGTTGAAGGTGGACCTTCATTCTGGTCTACTAGAGGGGTGAACAGGGTGTGGTGTTGGCGATGGTTGTGTTTCCACTTCCAACCCTGAGAAACAAGTGAAGTAGCTCTGCTGCTGCCTGTACCTGTCAGCATGATGTTTTCACAATCATATGAATTTCATAGAATAATTTAGGTAAGAAAAGACCTCTAAGATTGTCGATTTCAACTGTTAACCTGGCACTGCCAAGTCCACCACTAAACCGTGTCCCTCAGTGCCACATCTACATGTCTTTTAAATACCTCCAGAGGTGTTGACTCCCCTTCCCTAAGAAGCCTGTGCCAGTGCTTGACAACCCATTTAGTGAATAAATTTTTCCTAATATTCCATCTAACTCTAGTGCAACTCAAGACCTTTTTCTCTTGCCCTATCCCTTGTTACTTGGGAGAAGAGACTGACAAACCCAGGACAGACTCACCTGTTAGTCACTTGACCTTTTTTCTCTTCTGCTGTTGTGTAATTAGTTCTCTATCTGGAATCCAGTCTGTTACGGGATCTAGTCCCATCTCATTTGATTCTAACTCCATTTTTGTTGGGAGGGGAAAGGAAAATATCTTTTTAGTTTGCCAGATCTTCTCTGCTCCACAATATTACCGCTTGAGGTCTCTAGCTCATTGAGTGTGCTCAATATAATGGTTTTGTGTCTAGTCCTGTCTTCCAAAGTGCTGTGCAGAATTTACAGGAAAGCTATCAATTCATATGGAAATGAGTTCGTGCAAACTGTCTATCAAGTAAAAGACTTTTTTTAAATTAATTTTTTTTTAGACAATGCAAAAGTATCAGCAATATGTTTGTTGCTCTCCTGTTATGTGGAACATGATAATCAAAGTTTCTGGTTATCACATTGAAGATATTAAAGACAGTAAAGTTGATTGTAATTGAAAACATTTATGTTAAATGGCAAATATGCTCATTTTTAATATACAGAAAAGCATTCATTAGGAAAAAAAGTAATTTGTTTCCTTTGAATTGAATGCAATGTAAGTTTAATTTTCAGAACACTGCCTGGGGCAATGGTTCGACATTTTCTTGAAACTGATCTGATTAGTTCTCAGAATAATGCTGAGAAATGTCAGTTGCTATGGAAAATACCTTTCGAAGAAGTGAACCTCAGAGAAGAAAAATTATTTTTTCTTTTTCTTTACAAATTGCTTTGTGCATTTCAGTGGCAAGGGCAACAGTTAGCTCTAATTGTATATTGAGCTTGTTTTTATATGATTACAGAATCAATTCAGAATCTTAACGGAAAATTGATATGGATTGAACCAAGACCCTTGTGCCAGTTTTGTGAAGGTGACCTTAAAGAGGAAGTGTAAAGTCTTGTCAGCTTGAAATTGCAATAGTCTTCTCGTGTAATTCTTATGACATGAAGTTCAGAATTGCCCGTGCCAAGTCTCCTTTACATGAAACAGGGTTTTTCATCTGAATTAGTGGCAAAGATACTTTGCATTGCACAGACAGCACTTTTGAATGAGTGAATGAACATAATAAGATCGCATAATATAATTTACAGGACGTGCTGATTTAAGTCTTTAGCTTATACAGTCATTGAGGACTGTGAAGAATTCAGTAGACAGATCTTACTGGACAGTGAAATGCTATTTTAAATTTAATATTGAAGATAGCATGGTTAAACAACTGGTAGGATTTCCAGAGCCAAAAGCCAAGCTTTGATGATCAGATTTCATATAGTGCAAAGCTGAGGTTTCTGCCAAAAATACAATTTTCGCATGTAAATCAAGATTCTGGTTGCTATATAGAGCAAGGCCAGCAAAATGCATTGTAAAGAGGATGATCTTTTTCAGAGCTGTAGTAGTTTTAATGATTAGGTTTAACACTCCAGACTATTTTGTCTTCCTTAAGAATATATATGAAAAAATAAAGAATGCACATATTTTAAAAACTTAATATTCTTTATAATAGTGTTTAAATTCTCCCCGCATAATTTTTTTAATTAAAAAAAAACAACAGTGAGGATTTGGACCACCTCACTAGTTGATTCAGTAGAATGGCTTACTGTCTGTTTTAATACAACTTACTTTCTAATTAGAGGACTTTATCTCACTGCATTTATCTCTCTGTATTTTCCTGCAGTGTTTAATGTTATCATTCTAAACAAAGTGCTATTTTCAGGGCACTTCTTTCTATCCATTAAAAAGAGAGTAAAAAGCCAGTAGTTTGTATTCCCCCAGGTTCTGGAAAATGTCATTTTTACCTCCAATTAAAAAAAGTATTCATATTGAATAAAAATTCTTCACAGAGGAAAGAAGATGGATATGACAGGTATGTGTTATGTAGTTTAGAGCCCTGAACACTGTCTCTGCCAGAAATGAGGGGTACTCCTTCAGGATTGTTAAAATGACTTTGGGCTTACATTGACATGAACTTAACCTTGCACTATGCTTGTTGATAGCATTGTTATGAAATGTTTGTATGTTAATGCAAATATAAGTAGTTGGATATGCAAATCCATGTATCTAAAATCCATTCTGACCCCTGCTACCTGAAATGTCTGCATTTTTTATCATTTACAAGAAAAAAAGTACTTTTAACATTCAGACGCTTTGTAACAGATCTCAGTACCTTTTTTCTTTCTTTCTTCTTCGATTCCCAGATTTACAGACAGGGAAATATAGAGAAGGAAAGAAAAAAATTAATTTCACCTAAGGTGAACTAAGGGCAGTGACAGGACCCAGGTGTGTGTAGTCCCAGTCATATAACCTTCCTTATTCTTAATCGAATTCCCTTTCAAGCAATGTTAGTTTTAATTAAATGGAACTAGTCCTATCTCTTAAGCTTCATTAAGATGTCATTAAGAAACTAGGGAGATGAGAAAAGGATGCAGGAGTTCCTTCAGCAGAACCTTAAATTCTGTTTATAAACCGTAATGTAATTTCACATTCTAGTTTATTTAATCGTTAAGGACACTGGTTTCTACTGAACCCTTCTGAAGCATAAAAATACTAGTCATATTCAAAAGGAGCTTTCCAAATTTTATATGTATATATAAACCAACCCAACCCAAACTGTTAATATACTCAGAGTCACAAAATACAGCTGGATGGGACCCATAATGATCATTGAGTCCAATTCTTAAATGAATGCCCTATACCGGGATCAAACCTGTGACCTTGGCATTATTAGCACCATGCTCTAACCAGCTGAACTAATCTCAGAGTCAATTCATCTCCCCTTAAACATTTTTGTGGTCTGGAAACAACGAAGCAGTTATTGGGGGAGAAAAATTGCTTATATTTAGTACTTGGTGGCTGGGGAAAATCATACATATTGTAACTGAAATGTAGCTAGTTGGAAGCTAACATCATGGAAACCTCCTGAGGTTTAACATGGCCAAGTGCAAGGTGCTGCACCTGGGTCAGGGCAACCCTCAGCACCAGTGCTGGGTGTGGGATGAACAGATCAAGAGCAGCCCTGCCAAGAAGGACTTGGGGGATGCTGGTGAATGAGAGGTTGGACACGACCCAGCGTTATATACGTGCAGCCCAGAATGCCGCTTGTGTCCTGGGCTGCATCAAAAGCAGTGTGGCCAGCAGGGTGAGGGAGGGGATTCTGCCTTCTACTCTGCTCTGATGAGACCCCATCTGGAGTGCTGCATCCATCTCTGGGGGTCCCAGCACAGGAGGGGTGTTGGAGTGAGTCTAGAAGAGAGACAGCAAGTTGATTAGAGAGATGGAGCACCTCTCCTGTGAGGAAAGGCAGTGAAAATTTGGGTTGTTTGGACTGGAGAAGGGAAGGCTCTGGGGAAAGGTTATAGTAGCCTTCTACTACCTAAAGGGAATTTACAAGAAAGCCAAAGAAGGACTTTTTACATGGACATGTAGTGGTAGGACAGGGGAGGATGGCTTCAGACTGGAGGAGGGTAGGTTTAGATTAGGTACTAGGAAGAAATTCTTTACAGTGAGGGTGGTGAGACACTGGAACAGGTTGTTTGGAGAAGCTGTGGATATCCCATTCCTAGCAGTGTTCAGTGCCAGATTGGATGGGGGTTTGGGCAACATCTAGTAGAAGATGTCCCTGCCCATGGCATGGAGATTGGAATTAGATAGATGATCTTTGAGGTTCCTTCTAACCTAAACAATTCTGTGATTTAATGATTTGGGGCAACTTCAAAATATTAAATTTTCAGAGGCTTTCTTTTGGTGCTAAAGTGTCGTTACCATCATCCTGAAATACTCAAGTAACGTACTTGTCTTCATGTGATATTCTGCTCTTGTGTTTTGTGGGGTTTTTTTGTTAGTTTTGTCTTTAGTTATATTTTGTTTGTTTGTTTAAATGTAATAAAGCACATAGTTTGAGGCTTTAATCCACAATCAGAGATCTGTAGACAGTTCAGAGAATTGTGTAACTCTGGGAGCACGTCTCTTCAAGGAAGAGGAGATAATGTGGTATTGTGAGGCTGTTTTTAAACCCAAGTGGTTGAAAACTGTTGGCTTTTTTCTTAGAGGTGAACTGCAGCACCATATGTGAGCAATTTAAAACAGTCTCCTTAATTGCACAGTGTTTTAAAATTTGCAGCATGTGCTTGTGTGTTGGGATGACTAATTGATATCCACACAGTTTTCACAGTACTCACTAGAGCAGGAATTGCATTCCAACATGGTGACTTCTTTCATTTAAGGAATGGTAATGGAAAACTATAGGTGCTAGGAGGGAATGGCAAGGTGGGCTCTAAGCAGGCATTTTACCCTAAAGTACTTCAAATTGCCTGCAGTCCCAGTGAAATTTAGAGTTAAGGTTGTCCCCTTAATTTCTTTTGAACTTGTTTTTCCTACTGGCTTCTGTCATCTGAGAGGCAGAGGACAGAATATGTGTCCTGGAAGAGTGTTAGTTTGTTTCTTTGATTTGTATTGTTTTTCTCTGGAGGTGGAGCACATTTAGTGTTATCTTTGCTCAGCAGTCTCACCAATATGCCTTATTCCTGGCCAACTCCTCTCCTCTTCTTAGGAGAAGCTTCCAAACAGCTTTTATCTGCTTCAGCTCACTGCTTGAACTAACTGCAGAGCTCTTGTTTTGGGGCATTTCTTTCATGTCTTTGGTAATGTGGGGGTCTAAGGAATTGGTCTTGTTGATTTCCAGCATCACTAAATTGAGCCAAAGACCAAGGAAGACTTGAAGTTCAAATCTAAGCATGGTTGTGATAAACTGTATATTGAAACGAAAAAGGAAAAAAAAAAAAAAATCAAACCAAAACCCCTTCACTTTCTGTAACATTTGCTTCAGCACTATGCTTTAGGAACTGATGACTCAAAGAACTTCTTTTCTTCCCCTTCACTTTTCTTGTCTTGGCACTTTCCTTTTTCTTCTTTCTGAATCTTCAAGTTAGCTGTATTTAAGCAACATCTTCCCCTCTTTATTTTGTTACTTCACTTTAAGGATAGAATATGCATTTGTTACAGATGCAGCAAAACCTAATAAAGTGATATGGAACACTGGATGCAACAATTTCTCTCTCCCCAAGAATGACACTTGCACACAACGTGTGCTCTGTTCGTCTTGTGAGCATCAGCCCTCAGCTGTGTTTAAAATACAGGCTGCACTGTGATTTCTGGATGCTCTTGTTCTGGTCAGAAAATATGCAAATATTAGAAATGTGTGTACCTCAAGAAGTGCAAAAACTATATGAGACACTTTCCATGTTTTTTTGGAACTTAGGCTCAGTCCCATTCAGTTTTCTAAATGAAGCACATTGACACAGCCTGACTATAGGGAGCTACTAATGTGAAGGGTGAGCTCTTACTTAGGCTTCCATTTAGTTTCACTTGAGCTGATCCCTTTAGGAAGAGATTTCATTATCTTCATTGCTCTCTAGGTAGAAACATGAAGTCCTTAATGGAAGGCTGAAAACTGGGCTACAGTATGGTTAGAGAAAGAGGTGGAAACGTAGAGTGACCCAGTGTACCATAGAATATTCATGATATGAAAGCCTGGGATGTCAACTCTCTTTTGTCTGCAAAGTTTCTTCCAAAGAACATGGAATTCATTAATCCAGGTGGGTTTATCACTCAGAGAATGGCATGACATAGAAGAAAGACTTAGTAGGCATGAGTCTTACCTCTTGAATTCACTGATACTTTGCTACTGAAAGTCCTTTATTTTCCATTGCTACGTGAGAGAAGCACACTTGCAGTGTTCTGTCCATCTTTTTGGTTCTAGCACAGAACCTGTGCCCCAATGCCTTTTGAAAAGTTGCACAGCTATTATCTTTAAGGCCAGAATTTCTAAGATTTTCATAGTGTTTTGATCCTGAAAGTAGATGCAGGAGAAAGTAAACCTGCTAGCATGTTGATTCAAGGGGAAATGTAGCTTCCGATAACCATTCCCTCACAGTTGTTTTCCCAGTGACCTGCTTTTCTTACTGAGGAATTCAAGTGTGGTCATACAGCTTCAGAAGAACAAAGTGCTGCCTGTCAACATGCTTATAAGGTTTGGGATACCAATACTGCAGCTTCCCAAACCACTGTCTTGTTAACCTGCAGTTGCTCAGACGAGATGGTTCACTGATCTGTAAGTGAAGGAGACTCCTGGCAGTCCTTTCTTGTGGTGTCTTCCTTGCTGTGGAATGGTGAAATTCAAAGATATCTTTACTTTTAAATATATACCTGTTTTAATTCGTCACTTCACAGAAACAAGCAGCCTGTGATGAAGGACTCCAATGAATCTACATCACATAAAGGTCACAGGATATGGATTACTGTACAATGAGGGTTCTAAAGTAAATATGAACACATGTATGTGCATATAAACATGTCTATAATATGTAGGATGTCTTTACATGTATTTGCAGGTTTTTTAAGGTTAAAACCCTCTTGCATAGTGAACACACATGCTTCCTCCTCCTTAGTCATCTGTTTTCTCTCTTTAGTTATTGCATTTTTACACTTTCTAGTATTTCCAGGAATAAGCTATATATGTGCTTAGCACCTGAATACTGTGTTCAGTTTTGATTTCTGCTATTAAAAAAAACAACAAACAACAAAACAAAAAAAAACCACCACATGTAGGCAGCCTGAAGAGTGTCCAGAAAAGGGCCACAAAAATGATCAAAGGACTGGGAAGCCTGCCAGGTAAAGAAAGGCTGAGAGAACTGGGTTTGTTCAACCTGGAGAAAAAGAAGGCTGAGGGGAGACCTTATAACCATATTTCAGTATTTAAAGGGTGGCTGCAAAGGAGTTGGAGGCTCCCTTTTTACAAAGAGTCACATTAAAAAGATAAGGGATAATGGGTTAGAGTTACTTCTGGGGGAATTCTGGCTGGGTACTATCAGGAAGAACATTTTTCACAGTGAGAACAATAAGTCATTGGAATAATTTCCCCAGGGAAGTGGTGGATTCCCCAATGTCAAACACTTTTAAGAGCCAGCTGGACAGGGTGCTGGACCATCTTGTCTATAGTGCATTTGCCAGGAAATGTAGGACCAGATAATCCTTGAGGTCTCTTCCAACCTGGTATTCTATTATTCTAAGTACAAAGCTGAAGCAATGAAGAAAGGAGTGTTTCTCATTATATTGTTCCATCTTCTGACAGATAAAAGTGACATTCCCATAGTTTCCTTCTTAAGTATTAGCTGTACTTTTCCTATAGGATTTTCTACCACAGGCAATTCAAAGGTAAGTGATAGCCATGCCAGCTAGATTAAGGTGTTGATCTGCAGACATGTTGTGTCTTAGTTTTATATTGTTTCATTTCCCATTGATTTCTCTTATAATTATTTTCAGTCTAACTCTTAAAAACACTAGACAAAATAATATCAGACACATAAGTATATAGGGTAGTTATGAAAAAATATTCTTCTCCAGTTAAGGTTTTGATTTCTGTCTGAAGTTATTTCCATTTTTGGTGAGAAATTTTGCAAAAGATAATCAACTTAGAGGAAGTTTGAGGGTTTTTTTTAATGCTTCAGCAGTGAAGAAAGACTTTTTATCAAATGTCTTCTACTGCTGCAATAGCTTTGAAAATAAATTTAGTATTTAATGTGAGCATTTCTTAAAATATTAAATATTCTAAGTTAGTCTTTGACCTTATGCAGAATTATAAAAATTATAATAAAGAATCTGCTTTAGAAGACTGATTATGCTGCCCTCACTCATGCATGTAGTTTGATTGGCTTCACTGGTGCTTCTCATCTAAGTCCTCTTCAACTGTAGCTGAACAGTGTCAAACCGGTGGTATTATTTATTTCAAAGCATTTGCCTGCATGTGTTATTTTAAAAAAGCCCTGCAACTGAAGTAAATCCCCACTTTTTTTTCCCTTTACCTTTGTTTAAAGCTTCCATATTTTCACTAAAGTAATCGCAGATCCTTTTCCTGAAAAGCATAAACAGATAAAGAAGCTAATATAGAAGCATTTTGTCAATATGGTGTTAACTGTTCAAGATGGATTTGAAAGCTTCTCTCTTGGGATCTATTCAAGAAACAGCTGCTCTGTTATGTATACCTTATTTTTATTGTGTATTTCTATATAATTAAATAAAAAAGGGGAGCTAATTTTGTTTCAGATCTAATATTATGTAATAAATCGAGCAAACTACTTGGCTACTGAATAGAAGTATCCCATCTTATTTAATCATCTGAATGAGTGTATTTATTGTAGTTGAAGTACGGTTACTGTAATTCATTATATGCATGTACGTAAATTAAAATGCCATGTGTTACAATTTGCTGGTGGTATGAACTGGAGAAAAAAAAAAAATAAGATGCCCTGAGGTTTCCAAAACCTGACTTATGAGTCTAGTGATCATTTCTGGAAGTTCTATATAAAATTACTTGGTCTTTCTGTCATGCATTTTCCATTTAAGTCAGTGGAAGCTGTATAGCTAAAATCACACTGAATTCATTGCAAATCTAGGGCATGCTTAAAGGGCACTTCATCTCAGCAAAGAAATCATTGCTTTGACTGTGGCTATGTTAAGTGAGAGATGGAAGTGAATAGCTTTTAGTTTATTGCTCGTTTGAAAGCTGGAGGGGAAAATGGCCTTTGTCTACCTGCCAAGCTCTTCCATTCCCTTGCCCAGGCTTCCTAAAAATGCTCATTTGAAATCTGGCAGCAGTTACCTTTGATTTCTTTCAGTAGCTTTCAGTTTTCTTTTTCTTCTTACACCACTGTTCCTTTATCTCATGTAATAAATTTGATCTATTTTTAAAATGTAGTAAGTGAAGGCTAAAATGGCTTAAAACAGACCCCCACAAGGAGTCACTGATAATTTAATGCTTAATTCAAAGTGTGATCTCCAAGATGTACACTTCAGTTGAGAAGTCTTTCTCTGCACATTCGTATATGAACCTGTCAGGTTTCTTTAGGTAAATTTTAAAACTCCTACCTCTATGTAGATACTATAATGACATCTTATTGCAGAGGCAGTCTAAGATTGTGTCATACTGTTGAAAGGCAGTAATTGCAGCTTGTAGCAAATTTGTGATCTGTAAATCTGTGCATGTGACACCTTATTGTTACGTAATTAAATGAGGAAAATGAAATTATGAAGTCTGTTGGTACCTTCAACAGTAGTGCTTTCAATGTGTTAATTAGGCTTGTTTGTTCTGAGACCAGCAAGAGAGCAGAAAATATTTGTTGTTTCCCTGACAGATCCTTAAATAACGCAAGCTTTTCTTAATAGAAGTAATTGTGGGCTTATTGTGGTTTTGCATTTGTTCTCCGGGGTTTTTTTGTTTGTTTGTTGTTTTGGTTTTTTTTAATTGACAAGTTTTGAACTCCTGACATCACCACAGATGTCACATAGGCAATTCTTGGAGACCTTCTTGAGACATTTGTTTCTAACAAGAAGAAAAAAAAAGTTTGTTTGTTTTTTTCTCCCCTCTCCCTTTCAGAGCTTTGTTACAATTAAGCACTTTCCATAACCAGGAGCTCCAGTTAAGGATATAGGTAACTGACCCTGAAATCTGGCAAAGTTTTGCAACTCATTGCAAGAGCAAATGAAAACACTTTCTGAACATGTGGTGAACATGTCCACCTATACTTTGCCTGTGGAAGACAGTGTTATTCCCTGAGAGATTTTAATAGCTTTTTATATTTGCATTTGAGTGACTGCTGATACCAGGAACAGAGGCAAGAAACAGTTTCCTAAGAGCAGAAAAAGAAGCCAGTTTAGAAGAATTCAGTCTCTGTTACTGTTCGTTTTGGATTCAGATTTTATTAATGGGTGTGAAACTGAAAAAGTGGTATTGATGATGATCTTAAAAAGCATAGGTCTAAGGGAACAGACCCTGCAAATGTTAAACTTTGGGGTGGGTTTAGTAATGAGTTCCCAAGCTGTGCTTACTCTTTGCTGCACTGCTTCGGCTGGTATTTGTGAAAATCAAAGCATAAAGCTCTTTGCTAAATTGTGTTCTTATTATTGAATTGGCCCTATAAAAACAGAAGAGTTTGGGTTTGGCTAACATAATGCATCTTCTCTTGGTATTTTTACTTTGAGGGTCCTCTCAGCTAAGTTCTGATGTAATTTTTAGCTATTGCGGTTTTATATTCTTTTCCATCTAATTTAAAACAACCCATTAATAACCACTTAAATTCCAAGGACATAAAATAAGTAAGATGTACTCCTTGTGATGGCTAGTTTTCTTTCATTAAAATGCTGACCAGCAAGAAAGAATGTTGTAGCAACATAATGATTTCTGCTTGATAAAGATGCTACTATAGACAATGATGCTGCCAGATAAATGTCATTGGAGGATAAGACATTTATCAAAAACAAATGTCAAGCCTCAGCTGATGTGCCTATTGATCCAATAAATTATTTCATCAGGAGTATGGGAGGTGCAAGGTTAAACATGTTAAGGTGATGATTACATAAGCACTGCAAGGTGGTTGTTACTTAGGAGAGGTAGTTCCTCTTTTTGCCTTCATGATTAAAGAGTCTGTAAAGTTCATGGCTAAAGTTGTGTGGCTGCCAGACCCAGGAGTGCCCATTGGTATCTCTGGGCAGTGCGGGCTTGTATTGCCCATACATACAGGATGGGAGACTTTTAATATGTATATAGCCTCAGAATAATGCTCAAAAATGCAGTGTAAGTGTAGCAAAAGACTTGCCTGTCAGAAGGACGGGTCTTCCATAAGAAAGCCAAGCTGGGAAGAAAATGGAATGGTGGTGAGAGATTGGTAGTTTTCATGAAGGTTGGAAGTCTGAATAAGAGCTGACAGCTTGTAGTTTATAGACCACTGTGAAAATATTTCATGATTAATATGCATTACACAGTACAGTTTGAAGTAATAGTGATATTCTTTGTTGAAAATATATTATTGGATTATTTCTGTTAATTTCATAATCTGATAAATTTGAGTTAAGGAGAAAAGAACTTTCTTCATAATGTAACTTAAATACCTTTAACAATATGTCTCTGTCATAGAAAAGACATTTTTAGGGAAGGATGGTCTTAATGAAACAGTTTTATTTCCTATTACTTTACTTAAGTGTTTTCAGAGATATTTTTCATGCAGTAAGGTGAACTTAGAATGTTAAGAGTTTTACAGGCCACTGTGTAAGAATGATGTATGTATGAATTATTTCACAAGACCCTAGTTTGCAGCATCATTGATCTCTGTTTCAAAAGAATTATGATCCACAGGTACAGTATATGTATGAATTCCATGAGGTTTTGTTGGATTTTTAAATCTCTATCTCTTTTTAAACAAAAGTCAGAAATGACTATAATTGTCATGGCTTATTCAAAACAAGAAAAAGCTAAAACTAGTTTAGCATCCAGTTTAGCTATTTTAACCTTTGATGTAGTTTATAGGGGATGAAAGTGTTTGTTTTCAATTTTCTGTTTGTTTTTTTTTGTTCAGGATTTTTTTATATATTGGTTTTTGGTTTTATGCTGGTTTTGTTTGTTTCTGGTTTGCTTTTTTTTTTTGTTTGTCTTAAATAGTAGCATTGTAGACTTTAAAAATAATTATGTTTTTCCTTGAGAGTATTTAATTTAGGCAAACTGGTTTCCTGGAAGTAACAATTATTCTACCCATTTTCAATCTGTGATGTAATATTAAGCAGATAATTGAATCTTTGGGAGACATTTCATAAAAGTTAACCAACACACATCATCTTATGTAATATTATGTTTAGAAAATTACAGTCACCACTGAGAGGTATACATTTGAGGTGTTAATACTTCCTGTTTAAAGAGAAAAAATATGATACTGCCGACATTGCCTGCAATTTGAAATATTGAGACACAAATAGCATCTATTCAATGACTATAGCTGCAGGATATCAGAATCTATAGCCAGAAGGAAACCCAGTGAGAGAAGTCTTGTGATTCATTCTGGTTGTGGCCAACTTTGTTCTTGATTCAATTTCTGCTGATAGCAAACTGCAGAGATACGTATCACCTGCTGAGAATTCCTTCCTCCTGGCTGGGGAAAACAGAAAACTTGGTGTGCCTGGGTAGACAGTCACTCTTTGGAGAGACATTACATTCAGGCAATTTCCAATTGTATTGACTGCCCAGCATTGGGCATTTCAGGTGGAGCATTGACAGCTGTCAGAGAGCAGCAGCACAGCCTAAAACACGTTATATTTTTATCTCCCATGCACACCATGGTATAGGTAACGTGATACAGGTGTTTACAGAGAATTCCTAGGCTAGAACAGGTGAAGTCACATTTCACTGACTTTAGTGTGTACCAAAAATATGAACAAACAGAAAAGACTTCGCTGCCATACTGATGTTGTGCCGTTTTTTCATTCTGTGTCATAAAATAAAAATAATTTAAAAAAAAGTATAGATCTAGAATAGACGAATTTATTTTCCTATCAACATTTTATCACTCCAAACAACAAACCACTGTCATACATTCTTATCAATCATGTGTGCTATGAAATTCAGGGCCCTAGAAGAATACTTGTCAAGGATGGAGTGATACTTGATTTTTCATGCACTGCCTCCCTCCCAAAAGCAGAGGACACAGATTGGGCTTTAGCAAGAAGAGCAAAAAATGGCAGCTCTGAAAGCAGTACGTGAAAGCTTTCAAAAGTGGTGACTCAATGTTATGATAGTTCCTAAGCTTTAATTTTTCCTGGGCAATGCTTTTTGTTGTAAATTTGGCTGTATTTTATCAGTATTCAAAGTGCTTTCTAAAACACTTCTCAGTGTAAAACTTCAGACATTAGTATGTGGATATGAGTTTGGACTACTTTTCCTTCCCTCTGTAGTAACAAAACTGATAATTTGGCAGTGATAACTGCTTTGCTAAGTTGACTTTAAATAGTACTTCTATTTCTTCATTTGTCATAGAAATGTTATCTGCCCAAATAGCACCTGAAATATTTCTTCAGCAGCAGATACCATTTAGACTAAAATACAAAGTAGATGATGCTCCTGTAGTTAAGGAGTCTGTGAATGATAAGCAGAACTTAAATTACTTGACATTTAGGATTTTAAAAAGTTGAAATATCATCATCTGTGTTGTGCTCTTCTAGTATACAGAATACGTTTGACTTGGGTATCTAAATTTTATCCTGTGTTCAAGTTTGATGGGCTTGTAAATTTGTTGGATTTGTTACACAGTGCCCTTACCCTTCTTTTGGGAAAACTTGCAAACTTCCCTCTGCTGAAGACTAGTACTTCTGTGTGGAGATGGGTAAATCCCCAGCAGAAGATAACAGTGCTGTTGGGAAGGGAAAAGTTTTTCCTTCTGCATAGTTTAGAAGATTTTCCTTGGGAAAAATGTGATTTTAGGGAGAGTCTTATCCGCTGTAAGACTTTTTTACACCTGTTACCTTTGCATGGAAGTGATCAATAATATGCTGGTTTTGTTTGTTTCTGCCACTGATGAAACTATTTATGAGAACTTTCTTCTTTGGTAAGATATTAAAATATTATTGATCATGATTAGCTAACATCTTGTATTTTAGCTGATCATTTAATGTCTAGATATAAAAATATGTATTATGTGTATCTAAATCATTCAGTAGTCAGATTGATGAAGAACTGCTTGTTTCCAGATTGGGAAAAGAATAATGCTTTTCCTAAGGGGGAAAATCCTTCTTTGACTGTCTTAAAAGGGGCTGGAAAAATTCAGTGTTCTTCTGTACACATCTCAGCTCTGAATTTCTTCCTTTCCCACCCATATAGGCTGAAGAGAGGTACTACAGCATATTTTTAATCATATTTTTGTTATGAAGTGCTCTCTGGTAAACTACAGCTAACACTCCCTACTGTTTGTCTTCTGTGTCTTCATTTGCTTCACTGTTACATAAGGCAACTCAGAAGGGAAACCATTCTTGCTGCCAGATATTTCTTGTGGATGATATCTCATACTCCTTTTTCTGTTCTTACTCTCTATAATTTTTGTGTCTGCACAGTTCTTCTTACTTAATACATGTCCTGTTACGGAATGGGGTTTTTTTGTTTGTTTGTTTTTGTTTTGTTTTTGTTGTTGTTTTGTTTTGCTTTTGGGTTTTTTGTTTGGTTGGGTTTTTTGTTTGTTTTTTTTTTTGTTTGTTTGTTTGGGTTTTTGTTGTTGGTTTTTGTTTGGTTGGTTTGTTTGTTTTTTGGGGGGGTTTTGTTTTTTTGTTTTGTTTGTTTGTTTTTTGTGGTTTTTGTTTGTTTGTTTGGGTGGGGTTTTTTTTGGTTTTTTTTGTTGTTCACATTTTGTTTGCTTAACTTTTCCATCAGCGATGTCTCCAAAAGTCCCTGTGTTACAAACGATAGTGTTCTACTCATGGCAGAATGTGAGGTGGTGTGCTGGGCTGGTGAAGAGTATATTTCAGTTCATGGTCAGTGTTTAACTTCCTCTCTTTAGTATTTGATAGTTTGGCATTGCCATTGCATTCTCTGTGATGCTGGGAGAACGAAGTTTGAAGTGCTGCTGTTGTCATCCTCTGTACATGTGTCATTGGATGTAGCAAGGTGAGCTATCCTGTAAGACCCCATGTCACTAAGCTGACTGTGTTTTAGACTCCACATGAGTGAATCACTCAGCCTTGTGAGGAATCTGCTTCCTGAAAAAGCACATAAATAAAACTCATAAATTCCATTCAGTTTGGAAATCACATTCCTCTATACTTGAAGTAGACTTCTTTCACATTCCCCCCAGTCTTAGGAAGGAGCATCATAAGAACTCACTCCTCTGGTTTATGCTGCATCCTTTTGTCTCCTTTGTGTTTTGGAAAACAATAAATTTTCACCTGCTGTTTTCTTTTGTTACCTCTTTTCCTTTTTCTTTGGAGATTCAATGACTTCTATGTACTTCAAGTTAGAAATCTGTGGTCTGTTGAAGTTTCTTAGTACTGCTCATGACCATGAGGCTTGGTATGACATTCAGTTTGTATTTGCTTCTAGGTACTTGTAGCTAGTCCTAAAAGATTGCATTCTAAATACAGCTTATTCAATGTATGAAGTACTTCCATTGGAGTGTTGAAATAACCAGATAATGGGAGTCAGCAGCAGCAGTCATCAGCTTTGTAAGGTGTTGAGTTCTTGTATGCCAAGGAGAGTCAGAACAGCTACCGTCTTTCTGTACCTGGTCTAAACTAAAACACAGGAGCAGGAAATTAGAGAGGTAGTTTAAGAAGGTGTGTGGTTCCAAAGCATGGACTGTTCAATTTTCAATATTTAGAAAAAAATTACTGTAGAGGGCTGTTGGAGTGCTCATCTGCTACCTGAAGGTATGAATACAACCCAAAAATGTTGTGGATTGAGTGGTATATGTTCAGGGTTTTGTCCCTTTTTTTCCTTTCCCTCCTGAGGAATGAAAGGAAGAAGGAAGAAAACTCAGGCATATCTTCCCCTCCTAGAGTTCTCTCAGGGCCAAAGGTTGGGGAGCTGAAGACAGATCTAATTAGGTTGTCAGAACTAGTTTGCATTTGACAGTGTGTGTCTGTTTATACATTCATTCATATGTGTGTGTGTTTATATGGGGGGGTGTGCATATATATGTGAAAGCCAAAACTAGGAAAAATACTTGCCACTATAGAAAGCTGCAAGTCCATAATTTGGGTTTCTTGTGCTGCAAAGGCCCTAGAGAAGGAATATGGTCAAATTGTCATAGTATCATAGAGTGGTTCAGGTTAAAAGAGAACTTTCAGATACTGCAGTCCCTCTGTGGTGGGCAGGGACATCTTCCACTAGACCAGGTCACTCAAAACTTCATCCAGCCTGGTCTTAAACACTTCCAGGGATGGGGCATTCATAGCTTTTCTGGGCGGTCTGTTCCAGTGATTGAACACCCTCACAGTAAAGAATTTATTCCTAATAGTTAATCTAAATCTTCCCTTTATCATTTTAAAACTGTTGCCCCTTGCTCAGTCACTGCAGGTTCTGCTACAAGGGCTCTATCCCTCTATTTTAAGCCTTCTTTCTGTATTGCATGGCCAAAGTAAGGCTTTTGTTGAGCCTTCTCTTGTCTAGGCTGAACGACGCGACCTCAGCCTTTTTCTTAGGGAAGGTGTTAATTATCACAGTCTTTGACAAATTTTGCATGCTAGTGATTTTGGAAAATGCTTTTTTTTTTCCTCAAATACTGAATGAAATAGGCTAATCAACACTACCAAGTTTAACTTTCCTTTTGCAGTTATCATAGCAAGAAAATATACAATCACACATAATTTAAATATACATTTATTTAAATTAAAGCATTTTATATGTATTTTTTAAATGAAAATGCATTTACCAAATGATGAATTGGAATAGCATCAGTGGGAGATTTTTATTTTTTTAAATAAACCCCAAAACTAATTATCTAGAGTACATATTTGTGAAGAACTGCTGAGCCAATTTAACTTTTTAATTTATATAGTTAAAATTTTAATTTATATAGTTAAAAGAAAAGTCTGGAAGAAGAAAACAAATACTTAGTAGTACACTAAAAATGTATATTTTTTTAATGTGTATAAGCCCATGACTTGCTTCAGTTATTGATAATACTAAGCATAGTAACTCTGGCCATGATCAGAATGAAATCTGATGATGGAAAACAGGGTCAAAACATTATGCTCCGAGTCATAATAAAATCTCTTCTGCTTAGCAAGGCATGCTGGTGATATTGTTGAATGTTACCGTGGAGCTTGGTAGTTGAAGAATGAATGTTAGCAGACAGAGTAATGTAGAGAAAATAATAGAAAGCCAAGTGAGACCTGAGCATTAAGGGAAGCCCGTTGCATGTTGTGGTTGGTGGCCACACTGGGCTTCCCTCTGGACTCCTGCAAGATCAGCACTTATACAAGCTGAGAACTACTGGTTGAAACAGGAAAGAAAAAAATAGTGTGTTTGGGTTTTTCTTCCCAAACAGTCTGTAACAGCAGGTACCCCGACTTTAATTTTTCTCAAAGTTTCTTAAATCCTGTGGAAGTAATTACCAAGAGGAATGTCTATTTCGTGACAGACTGATCTGGCTGGTTGAAATACAGCCAATTTACTGCACAACTGAAGTAGAATTGAGGAGGGGATCCCTGCCAAATTATAATCAGACTGGGATCATAAACTGCTTTCAAACAATTTCCCTCTTTTTCCCACTTCTCTTTTTTTGCAGCAATGCTTTTATGAATTAATGAGGCATGTGTGATTCTTTTATCATATTAGTCCTGCATACACATTCTGGAAATGTCAGCTTAGGTGGCAAGGCCAGGGGAGCACTGTGTTTCAGTTCACTGCTTTATGCCACAGTATTCTGTCTAAGGGGAGGCAAAAGAATCTGTGTCTGCCCGATTTATGTTTTTGTGTTCTGTAAATATATTCTAGGTGAAAAGCTGAAGTTGTAGTTCTCATTCAAAATAATCATCTTTGAGAGGCAGTTTTATTTTGCATTGAAATGTGCATCCTACAACAGTTACTCTTTTTGTGCCAGTTTGGACAAGGCATGATGACATTTAAACCAATAGAATAGATGACATTTAAAGAATGTTACTCTTAATGTTATTTTCCTGCCGCCGCAACTCCGCCCCCCTTCTTCATTTTGAAAGGGATGAATCTGACTGTGCCCTTCTGTATACACTTCTGGTTCAGGATTGAGCTTGTGAATTCAAAATCTGGGTTTTAAATTCTACTATTTTGCTTTCAGTAGTGCTGTTGTAAATCTGGAGTGTCTTCATTAGGTTTGATGGTTTTAACATCATCTGCTTTTGTTATATGATCAGTTAGAAATTGATGCAAAGTAGCCATGTTAGTTAGGGTCCTTGTTGACTCACCTCCATCGAGTTAGGTTAAAACGTGTTGCTAGCAAATCCTTCCATTTATCACTTTATTTAGGTAATAGGTGTGTTTTCCCTTCTCTTCAGTTACTGATAGCCAACCTCCTGGAACAGCTACATCACCCTTCTTACTACTTTGTCAGCAAGAAGATAAGTTTCTTTTGCCTGTGTTGAGTCTGTCAATTAAAAGAAGGTAAACTAGACAAAGTAAATGGGAGGTAAACTTTCAGTATGTCTGCTGGCATTTTAATGTTACTGGGATGAGATGCCCTTGTAACAGTGTCCATGTAGTCCAGTTTGTAACTATTACTGTAACAGCCTGTGAAGTGTGTGCCTCTATGGGGTCTGATGGCAAAAGTTACCATCTGGAACTGTGGTACAGAGCCTAAAAATTGCCTTTGTAAGAAAGGAAACCTGATTGCTGGGGAATTTTCCATTTTGCTTTCAGAAGCTGCTTTGGTGCTAGTTTCTGTTCTTGAAAATTTCCTGGGAGAGAATTCGGCTAGAATTTTGTTAGAATTTTGTGCCAGAACTTAAGGTGTATTTTTGATTTGAAGAAAAGAGACTTGTGCTAATTCATGTGTAATTTTGGATTCATCCTTTAATTTATCTCAGTTGGATGCAGTAGATATGATCAATCTTTTGAAGTTCCAAGATTTATTTGACTTTGTCTGTGTCCTGTCCCTGTTTGTCTATGTATGTGTTGCCTCCCTCCCCTCTCCGCTCCTCCAGCAGTTTTCAGATGTGATGTATTCTGTTTTGGTACTGGCTTCTTTTGAACTTAAGGCAGAAGTATTCAAGAATATTCTTTCTCATTTGTGTTTCAAAGCATATATTTAAGCACTCTACTTTTTATGATTTCTACGGTTATGACTCCATCTACCTAGAACTACTGCAGAAAAACTGTGTAAAGTTTATTCTGCAAGTGAACAGTGAAAATCACTGCCTAGTGTAAGTGCTGTTTTCACAGTAGCTGAAGAAAATTATTACTTTATCTGCCTGAAGTGTCACAACCTCATGTTGTTCGGAGGTGATTCTCACCCATGGCCTTGTAGACGTAAAAGCTTAACCAGCGCTCAAGTAATTCTCTTGATGTCAACATCCTTCAGCTTGTCAGATGCCTGCCTCACTGTGCTTTGAGCTACAGTGTTGTAGTCATTCCTGCATTAAATCAGCAGTCTAAGCTACCTTTAAAAATGGAGGGTGATAGGTACCTGATCGGTTGGGATGGAGAGCATGTGCCTACAGCTCTGCTCCATCAGCCAGCTGGGTTCCTGCTGGCGCGTGAATGTTCTGTCCTGACTGGTGCAGGGCTTGGGGCGGCAAGAGAGCAGGGCAATGAAGAAAGGGAGAAGGAAGTGCTGTCAGCACCTCTTCCTCCTGAGCATATGAAGTAAGTGGAAATGCAAAAGGAAAACGGAAGGGAAGGTTATGTAGCTTTCAGGAGTGATTAGCAATTTCTTACTTTACTTTGTAACAAAATGAAATTACAAGTGTATATGTACCGCAGACCTGCAGTTCAAATTCCTTTGACAGAGTCTTACATTCAGCATTATTAAGAAAGCCACTCTGTGTGTAACACTATCATGTGCTAACATTTTTATCTTTTACCTGTAATTTTGTAAGGTTTTATTCCCTCACAGAACTGGTATACTCTTATGCGCTGAGTAGAGAATTTATAATCTCATGGAATAAATTCATACAGTTTTGTGAAAACTGAAATAACAAATTTATTCAAATTAGCTTAGTGAAGCAAATTTTAGGATGTTGCTGAAAAGGGAACATCATGTACATCAGAGAACTAAATTATGTATCTGATTATTTGAGAATTTGCATAGAAATAAGAAATTATGCAAAATCAAAACTTAATGTTCATTGGAGTTTGGACAAGGGCAGTAAAGAGACTTGGAGTTACACAAAGTAGAAAATGAAGGAAAAGTCTCTGTTGAGATTATGTGCAAAGAAAGATTTTATTTTTATTTTCCTTCCTTCTCCCCTTTTTCATATACCTCTGGGGGATTGTTGCTATCCATTGTATGTGAGATATTGCCCTTTAGATATGTGTGCTAGTATTGAGATCCACAACACTGACCGATTTTGAAGTTTGTTTTTTCATGCGTATTTCTGAAATATTTGTTTATACTTGCGCCTATAAGCAATGCTCAAGCAGATTTTAAAATAACTAGGAGTTGGTGTCTGTTTTTCTTGAACCACAGCTCATGGATAAAGTTAATATGAAGGGCAGTAAGAAAGCTGTTAGCCTATAAAATGTTTCTGCAGTTATATAAGACATGGATAGCATATATTCTCCTACCCACTTTTAGACAAAGGATAAGAGAGTAGTGCCAAAGTAATTTTAAAGCCACCCACAGGCAAAGAACCATCATACATTACGTATAACATCAGTAAAATGTTTTGGAAGGAAATACTAAAGGCAAACCAGAAATGATTTTGTACCTTTGCTTGTGCCGTTCTGAACCAAATGAACAGTATGAGACTTGCCTTCGAGTTTCATAGGAGAAAAATGAAACAAGCTCTCTGAATGAATTTTAATGAGTCTGAAGCTTATTTCTTGGGAGAAGTAGAAAATGTGTGAATATGTCTCTTTTTTTTTTTTTTTTTCTTTAAGAATGCACTTTTATCTTGTCACTGAATGTGACTTGTGGATGCTAAATGATATTACAGATGTTAGATGAGCTTACACAAAAGAGAGCTGATGTCTAAGAAGGTACAAAAGTGAAGGGAGAGGCATTAGATGCTGAAGTAAAAATGTTGAGGAGAACTCTGTGGGAAGATATGTAGGAAGGGCAAATACATGTGGGCCTTTGAATAAAATAAACAAAATCTGTGAGTTAGAGGCATAATGGAGTAACTTAAGGCAATTAATGTCCTTGATACTTCAGAATTCTCCTGAAATAAATATAAGAGGATGACAAAGCTAAACATCACATCTTGGGGGAAAAAAAAAAAAAAAGGAAGATGTGATAGGCAGGTCTGCATTTAAGCTCTCTTGTTGAAAAGAAAAGCAAATGACAGATTACAGTGATGCTGTGAAGCAGATCTAAAAGGCAGCCCCAGCTCCCTACACTTGCAGGGACTCGGGGCATTGTAGGTCAACTTGTTGTGGTGAACGTGTGAATAGTCTTGGTCGTCCCCATTTCCCCATTACTGAAAAACTTAAAAAGAAGTCTTACCTGAAAGTCTTTTGAGAATCTGTCTTGCTCTCTCTCTGAAGCATCTGACAAATGATTAATTAAAACAAATGAACTCTTTGTGTTAAGGATAGCTTTATACTAAAATGCTTGTGTAGTCTTAGGTGAGGAAGAAAATTTATCAGACTTGAGGTCAAGACACAGTGCACAAGTTGAGAGCCAGGGCAAGGGAGATTGTAAAAGTGCATCGTGCAACTAATTCGGGATTAGTAGTATACAAGGTGGTAATGGACTTTTTTGTGAAGCAAATTACTTGTTGATATTTGTTGCAACAAAATCATGAGAAAGTAAAAATATGACTGCAGTTCACAAACACAGGCAGATTATGGAAATAGCCATGGAATTAGGAAATGCCAATTAAATATCAAAAGCAGAAAGAATTGCATTTATATAAAGAAAAAGTGGAAGGAGAAATAAAGCAACCAACCAGACAAAACCAAAACAAGCTTTATAAATACAAATCATGAAGTAATAATAGAGAAGCCTTTCTAAAAAGAGAAAATTATTTTTTGTTAAGTGTAAAATAAATAATCAGTGAATTTAATTAATTCCAGCTATAGGACAGAAGTATAGTTGTGTGGTAATGAAAAACTAAAAAAAGGAGGAAGTATTCCTTTACCAGCCAAGCTCCTTTTCTTGTAAGGTATGTAGTAGGTACCTTGAAAATGGATTTTTGTGCAAATTACATGGCTCATCTATATCTCCAGGGAGTGAAAGAGGGTGAAGAAAGAAAATTATTTCTTCTTATCAGTCTTAGTGATAGAGGAAAGGGAAATACTAGCATTGCACTAAGCAAACCAGTAAAGTGATTCCCTGTAGGTGGCTGAAATAGCATTATTTTACACTGCGTTTCACCGGAACTGCCTCACAACAGTGTGAAAGTGCTAAATGCTTCAAAAAAGGTTAAATCAAGGCATTAGACTTGCAGTTGTTAATTATTTTCATTGAGAAGATACATAGAGATTAAATACTATTTGAAGATGAATGCATGAAAACTAGCTTGTTTTTAGTAAATGTAAATGGGCTTCTCTCTGCATAGTGAATGGTAATGGTGAATGTCTACCCAACAAAACACAGTTCAACATTTCCCTAAGAAAATACTCAGCATAATGAACATTTTGAAAAAAAATAGGTCTCAAAGCTTTTATGAAACTGTCTCTTATTCACTGTTGGAGGGACAGAAATTCCTGTTCTTCAGTGGTTTTCTCCAAGTTCATTGTCTGTGGAGCCTTTGCAGTGAAAGGACATGAGCTGATGTGCCAAGGCCATCTCCTGTGGTTTCCTGTTCCTTCTCTTGGCTAACAGTCTGTGAATTGTTTTCAGATGCTGCATTCCTCAACAGCATCCTGCTTCAGCTTTGTCCGCAGCAGGAAGGCACTTTCCCATGCCTTTGTGTCAGCTCTGGTGGAGATCTTATCCTGTTTATTGGTCTAATTAGTCCTGCTGTCTGCCTGGTCTTGTTAGCAACTTCCAAAATGACTGGCTGTTGTCACTAGTAATTTCATTACTTCTCTCTATCTTGGGACAATCTCTTGACCACACTAAACACAAGTCCTCTGACGACGGTAATAAGTGCTGAATTACTTCGGTGAATGATTTATTGGCATATAGTTTCCAAATGGACTTGACACACTCCCCACCTGCACTCCTTTACAGTTCTACAATCTGTGGACTGATTGATTTTCACCAAAAATTTACTTAGTAAGCACTTCGTTTAGATTCCTGAAGTTCAGTTTCAGATACAGAAGGATATGGATTTGTGTCCAGTCATGTTTTTGTCTTAATACCTGTTGAAGAAATTAAGTATATAAGTGTTGACATCCTAGACTTCATTTGCTGTTCTCCCAGTCTTTGCTAATGCATATTAGCTAGTTCTTTTCAGTTGAGCTATATTGTTGAGCTCTAATAACAATGATTTCCTGACATGTTTCTATCAGATCTAGTTGCTGTTATGTGTTGGAATTAAGCTTTATTCTTGTGGCCATGTGCAGCAATGTGCTATAAATGCTCAGTTTAGAATCAGTGCAGAAATATGAGGGTGAAGTTCAGATAATATTTGTACAAATTTTAACTCTGCATATAACAGAACCTGTTTCTACCTGGACTAGGAAAAGTGCTGCTTCCTACAGGTTCATGTTTACTGACAAAGGACTGTCTTAAAAAACGGTATATGAAGGGTTTCTAAACTTGTGAGGTGCTTTGTCAGTTCACAGAAACATAGAATTCACTATTAAAAATAAAAGTGTATAATAAATTTTAGTGTAAAATTGCTGTCTGGGGAAAACTTTTTCTTTAGAAGACTTGCGTAATTTGCAGTACTTTGTGGTATTTATATTTTTTGTAAAATAGCTGCTTTGTGTTGCTTTTGGAGATCAGTATTAGGTAAGACATTTTAAAATCACTCATCTCTTTTCAAGTACAGCAATTTTTGAGTGTGCTTTGCTTAATTTTCTCTTCTATTCAACATAGTCTGCCTATCCAGCTGATCTCAAGGCTTGTAGTTGTAAAGGATAAGGAAGCACTATTGATGCCAATAAGCAAATAATAGGTATGGCAAAATGTTTTGCTTTCTNAAAAAAAAAAAAAAGGTGTTTAGAAGCAGAACACTGTATTGCAGTGCAAATTTTGTTTGGTTAAGAAAAATAATTGCACTGCATATGTGCATATGCTTTACAGAACATATGCCTAGGCATTTGTAAAGCTTAGCTTTATAATAAGGCTTCACTGTGTCTACTCATCTTTGTTGTTCACCACCTTTGGTACATGTCTTTTGCTGTACCTCATTTCATACTTTAAACTCTTCATAGTGAGAAATTTAGTTCCAGAAGAGAGAATTCATACAGTACAAATTTCATAGCTGTGTAAATCCTTGCAGTATCGCTTCAATAAATGATTTTTTTTATTCTGAGATGTCTGACATGTGAGCAAGAGGAGAATTCCATACTAAATAGTAATTTTAAGCACTGGTAGTGAAATAGTCTTTTATTTTCAGTCCAGCAGTTTAGATATGACCATCATTTTTCAGCTGACAGATGTTGATAAATGTATGTGTAGATCAGTGCAGAGCAGGCAGCAGATTGTGCACCACTGTTGAGACTGATGCACCTCTTTTACAATCTTGCTCAAGAGGCCACGGGTTCAGTGGCAGCAGACAGAACTGTTTTCATGCTCAGTCAACGCTGTGTCTTCCTCTGTTCTGGGTGTTGGCTATCTCAGGCAGAAGCTTTGTAATACAGGTAGAGTTTTAAAAAGAAATTATGAAGAGTCTAGGTTTCAGCAGTCTGTATAAATTACAAATTAAGTGTGCCCCATTACTTTCATGCTCAGAATTATTATTTTTAGTATAAAAATTCTTAATGTAAATAGTCAAGGAAAACTTCCATTCTGAGAAAACCTTTGGCATTGCAACTACCAGCTTATGTATTCTCAATAACATGGTATAATCAGTTTGTTGTTTGTACTCTGTGCATGTATAACTTTACTTACCCTGAATATGAAGAGTAAAGGTAGAATTTTAAGTATTATGAGGAGTATTTACATTTCTTTTTGCTGCAGATTTATTGGTTTGGCCCTTAGCTCTAAGGTATCCAGTCCTAATTTCAAAAACTATGCTGATGTAATTAAAAAAAAAAAATAAAATCATCCTACAATATGTTTTGGTTTAGAGTTAAACCGGCAGGAGAAATGAATCCAACTCAGAATGGAATTGCAAATTAGAATAACAATTTAATAAAAGATCACAAAATACACTGATACAGAAGGAAAATTCATTTGTGCCACAAAACCACCAGATGTAAAGCCCAGCACAGTGGGGCAAAGCAGAATGGAGCTCACCAACCCCTGTGCTGAACACCACGTGCTCACCCTCCCCCACCCCAACTTCAAAGTAAAAATAAAACAAGAAACCTGCTGGTGAAAATGATGGTTGCAGTTCAGTCTGGTCGAGGCTTTGGTCCTTCTCTGGATCTGAAGCCCAGTTCCCAGTCACAAACCCCCAAGCTTATATCCACTTGGGTTCAGATGGGAACGCCCAGTCCCTCCCCCAGGGCAGAGACTTTCACAATGGGTGATTTACTCCGTGGGGTGAACAATGGCATATTTTTGGCATCCCTGATGGTCCATTAGCAGACATGTCCCCTCAGGTGGGTGTGGAGGCAGGAAAACTTCCTTATCTCACAGAAGGTCCTAAACATCCAGCTTGTATCCTGAGGGGTTGGGTGTGCCCTGGGCAGCTGCTGCAAACTCTACTGTGAGCAGTTCCTGAGAAAAATGACATAGAGGGTTTAGAATACACACCCACCCAGTGACAAACTGATCCTGGCTACTAAAACCAGGACAATGTAACTCAAAAGCAGTTGTACCTGAACACAAAAACAAAACATTGAACACAGTTATTTCAAGGGTTTGTTGTGCAGAAAGAGCTTGGTTCGTATCCACTAGCTCAAACAGAGCTTAATAATGTGTGATTCTTCCAGTGAGAGTGCTTGTCTAATGTGACTGATGGTGTTTTGCCTTGTAACTCTTGAATCCCAGCACATCTGAAGAAGGCAACTTTCGTTCACCCAGCGTGTGCTCTGCCCACACTCCATTGGTACTTGCCAGTAATTTCAGTAATTTTCTGAATTCTTTGGGTCATGGAGTGCTTAGGAGTATTTTTTTTTGTTTCCTTTATGTGTACTTGCAACAACTATCATTTGTTAGTAGGTTATGAATCAGCTCCTATATGCTGGATATATTGCATGCCCTAAAACGAAAGAGGAAAAATAATTTAACAAAGTGATAGATCTTTTGATCTTCAAGAGCAGATCTTTTTAAGTTACAAAACTTTAGTAAAATAACTTAGAAAGTGGAGAAAGCACTGTTTTTCCAAGTATTCTGGAATTTACAGGTGTTTTCTTTAGGCAGTATGGTTTCTATAAAACTTCATTCTAAATCATTAATCTAGCAAACTGTATGACTGTGTGGGATCTTTCCAAAATTATATTCAAATTTCCCTTTAAAGAAGGAGGGATAGAAGTCTGAATTTTCTTTCATAGAAATTGTTTTGTCTCTTTGCTCACAACAGACCAGCTTATTACTGGCAAAGTCCTGAAGTTGTCAACTTGTTTGCCAGTATCAGGGTTGCTTTTTCTATTTTTCCATGTCCATACTGCTCAGTTTGACTTCTGTTCATGAGCTCATGTGGCTTTTTTTTTCCCCATTTCATTAAAAAGAATTTGTTTTGAGCCTTTGCAACTTTCCATAATTCATTGCTTAAATCTCATGTACCTTGCAGCTGCTGAGAGGTTGCAGTGTTGCTTTGGTTATGTATCAAGCCTTTCCCATAGCTCCACAGGTTGGAGTGAAAACAAATGCCTTGTTTCTGTAGCAGGCTCTGCTTTCTCTGATTCATGTGTGCACTGTGGTAACAATGGCTTTCCTTGAATAATACATAAATTATCTCAGTATTAAGCTCTTTATGTAGTGTTTTTCTCTTTTCACTGTGATCTAGGAATGTAGGGCTCAATTCAGTTACCATGACGTAGATGTCTAGTGTCATTTGAGACAGCCCTAGTTTTTGCAGTTCCATTATAGCAGGTAAGATACAGGACCTACAAAGACTCCTCCTGAAGTGCCACCTGAACTCCAGGCAGGATTGCCCAAAGGCCTGTCAAGAAACAGTAGACACCTATAGTTGGTTACCTTTAGTGTGGTTATTTTTTAATTGAGTATTGTTATAAGTTGACACAAAAAAAAATTAAGAACTGCTGTATTGGATTAGACTGTCCTGACCCAACAATTGCTAAACATAAATGATCAGAAAGATCTGAACGATGCCAGTGCACGTTGCCTATCTTTTCAGCACAGTGCCAGCCTCAGGTACTTTTCTGAAACAATGTGGTTCTGTGTGTTTATTTAGTAATCTTGGTGCATTTTTCTTGCCTGAAACAATATACATGTTTTGCAACTGCAGGAGCATTTCACAAGGACTTCAACAGCTCAGTTATGTACAAAGGCTGCCTTCCTTTTTTCTGTGTTTAACCTACCACTCACCACATCTCTATCCCTGTTCCTAATTCTCACCCCGCCTGTGCTACCCAAGCTTTTAGAGTTTTCTCCTTCACCCCCTCAACTCTGTCTTTTCTGAACCAGAGCTCTGCCATGTGTCCTTGTTCCCTACATGGGAGGCATTCTTTGCCCCTGGTTGTCTCTGTTACCCTTCTCTGCCTTTCCAATTCTGCTGTATCCTTTTAACAAAGGGGAGCAGACTTTCTCACAGTATTCAGGATGGAGGTGAATTATTGCTTTTTGCTGCCCAGTCATTTAGTTTTGTAAGGTCCTCTGCTGTTCTCCCTAATTGACCATTTTTTGTAGTATTCAATTTCATGTCATTAGCAACTTCCATCACCTCTTGTAATAAAGAAAAAAAAAAGGGAATGAGCAGTATGAATATGTTAAACACCCCAGCTTGCACTCCAGATATCTCCTGGAATTTGTTAATGGTTTCCGTTGCAAGAGCTTACATTCTCTCTGCTTTGTTTATTCTCATATAATTAGTCACTTGCAAAGGGACCTTATATCCTTTCTAATATCTCTGTAGTAAGCGCAAAACCCTTAGTGAAAGACTTTGGAAATGCTTTGGTACAGGCTAACAGAGCATCGTTTTATCCAGGTTGAGACATTACATCCCAGATCAGTGGTCTTACTAGATGAATGAAAAACTGCCTGGAACATCAGGCCAGGTGTGTATCCTGCGCTCTTGTCTTGTTTAGTACTTCATCAGTGACATGGAGGTGGGGATGGAAGGCATTCTTGTCAACTCTGTGGATCACAACAAATTGTGAGGTGCACTCAAAGCACTTGGAGGTCTGGCTGCCAGACAGATAAGCCTACACAGGCTTGAAGGGCGAACTGACAGTGACAGTGTGAAACTGGGTGTATAACTTGGACTTGAGCCTGGGATTGACAAACTCTCACTATGGGTGCATCCTGGGCACTACTTGGCTCTGTAAACAGACCTGTAGGTCATTGTGGACAGGAACCTGAGTGTGAGCTGGCAGGGTGCCCTGGCAGCCAACTGTGTCCTTGGCTGCATTAATAGCAGCACAGTCAGTAGACCGATAGAGAGTTTTATTTGCTTTTACTCGCACTCACTAATTATGCCTAAACTACCATGTACAGGTGTGGGGGACACCCAAGTATAGGAAAGATATCTATAAACTGGGGCAAATTCAGCAGAGGGCTTCCAGGATTGTCAGTGGCAGGAGTACTTGCTCTATGAGGAGAGGCTGAGAAATGGGTCCTGTTAAGCCTGGAAAAGAGATGGCTTAGGGGAAATGTAGCGGCTACCTTCCTGTATCTGTGAGGAAGTTATTGAGAACACTGAAACAGGCTCTTTTGCTCAAATATATGGCTGGAGACTGACTCATTAACTGAGAAAAGATATTTTGGCTTGACTTAAAGGGAAAAAAAGTCCACTGTAAGTGTAACTAAGCAGTTGAAGAGAGTGCCTCGAGAAACTGTAGGATCTTCATTCCTGAATATTTCAGGAGCCAACCAGACAAAGCCCTGGGCAACCTGGTATGAAAGCTGATCATCATGACCTGCTTGAATGAGGATGTTGGACATGAAAACCTGCTGAGGTCCCTTTTTGATCAAAATAATTCAGTTTATTTGTTTTATACTTGATTATTTATTACTGTGCACCTTCCTACCTGCATCTTTATTGATATCCAGCTTCTAGCTAAAAACAAAATAACATTAAAAAAAAAAATTATACTATGGAAAACAGATTTGGTCATATTGTCTTTCAGTACTTGCTTGAGTTCTTACATTTCAATACACAGAAATAAGTAAAGAACAGGTAACAATAATGTCATTTTTCTAAGGGATTCTTGTTTGAAATATATCCTCCTCCCCTGCACTTGAGGAGTAGTATATCATCTTATCCAAAGGGGGGGAGAAAAAAAAACAAAACAAAAAACCAAACCAAATAAAACAAAACAAACACACATACACAAAAAAAAACCCAAAAAACAAAAAACAAACAAACAAAAAAAACCAAAACAAACAAAAACAACAAAAAAAAACAAACAAACAAACAAAAACCAAAACAACAGTTAAGTCTATGATAAATGCTGCATACTTAGCATAATTATTTTTGTACTGAATCTGCATGTGTATATATTTCTGCTGAAAATAACATGAAAAAATCTCAGGTGATATTTATATGTGTGAAAAGAAAAGATATTGACGAAGCTTGGATGTTTTCATGTCAGGGACAATTTCTAGTACTGGATATTTACACTCATCCTTTCAGAAGAAGTTTTGAATAACCTTTTGATTATATAGCATTTCCCTGATGATCTTGTTTGTTGGTATATTTATTCTGCATCTCAGATGCAATTCATCTACCTAATTTTAGCTATCTGAAAAGGTAGTCATTGAGTTTAAAATAGTTGCCTAGGCACCTGCTACAAGTAATAGATATAATTTTTCCTCTCCCCAAACATGAGTCATCCTGTCTGCCTTTGGGGCTTGTCTTGTGAGAGAATTTATCACTCTGCAGAAGCACCTGCTTTGCCCTATTAACTAGGAGAAGACTACAGGCAGCAAGCTCTTACAGGAAAGCTAGTTTAAATGCTTATTTTGCAAATCTCTACATCCAGACTTATCCTCTATTGTGTTACTCTTCCCAATATCACAGAAATACTTTAGAGAAACAGAAGTGAGCCCTACCTGAGGGGGGGAAGTTAATTTAAAATTACTTAAATCCATCTTAGGACTTGGTAGCTGATGCAAATATCTAGTTATGTATAGAATTTTGTAATATAACCCAGCTGGAGCGCATATCTGGCTCAACTGAATACCTGATGTGATTGGAAACAGAAAGCCGGTAACATAGAATGGATTGTTTGCTGGACATGGTGGAGTGGTGGTGCCTGGTTTTGGGGTTGTTTTTTTGTGATTCATTTGTGAGGGTTTTTTTTGGGGGGGAGTTGTTTAGGGGGGTTTTGTGGTCTTTTTTGCATGTGTGTGTATTTTTTTCATCTTCCCCATCTCTGAATACCTCCCAGGAGACATTGCTTCCCTTCCATTGGAACTTCAATGCAAACCTTAGAGTTGTCAATAGAAGACAACAAAGAAACATTGCATCTTGTCCCACGGGATTCTTCCAGTATTCTAAGAGCTGAATTCATGGAAGAAGTGCTCATACTTCTATTAAGCTTTTTCCTGTCTCTTTTTTTCTAATCAATGGTGAGAAACATAAGCTCATCCACAGACAATATCTCTACTTCCTGAGACAGACATATATTTAAGCAGGGTGGGGATCACTGGGAGACTGTGGAAACTGTAGAAGTGATGTGTGTGAGAGAAGACTCCAAATGTGTTCTGGAGTTTCCTATTCTTATGCTGTTCTTGATTGTTGTCAGAACTAACATCAGATTGATGTTGGATACATTCCTCTTTTCTTCTCCTCTGGCAATCAATATCTGAGTCCTCTTCAGGACAGGTCAGATATATGAGTTTGTATCTACTTCAGATTAAATCAGATGAAATCTGAAGTATTACTTCTCTCTTTTCTTTCAGAATGTAATTGAAAGCAAGTTCATTCTAGCAGCAGAATTGTGTGTACTTCATAGAAAACTCATGTAATTGATAAGAACTTTTAAAAGCCCAACTTGAACTCATGTGCTAAAGGTGATAGCAATAATACTTAGCATTCAAAGATTGGCTGAAGCTGACCAATAAAAGGAATACCACATCAGGTCAATATATGGAATGTATCTGATGATTTAAGGTATAGGACAAGAAACCACTGTCCGTGTTGTTAAGATTTCTGTTTGGTGGGCAACAGTGTAATAACCGTTAAGCCAAGTAGATTCATTATAATAACTCTTCTTTTGGAGTTGTATATACAAAGGTCTCTGGGAAATTCTGACTCCATTAATAAAGGAAATGGATAATCAGGAATACAGTCAGCAAAGAGCAGTGTCTAGCCTCATACAGTCTTTGTGTCTAGTTTTCATTCAGTAAGTCTTGCAGATGTTTGCTGATCATAAAATAATGATTTGCTGCTTATTTAGAATGCTTTTAAATGTTTCTTTAATGCTTTTAAAGAGATTATTGAGTTCAAACCGCTTCAGCTTTAAGTCACTATAAGGTGTAGGGGGGAGGTCTTCAGACCCATGAATACTTCTCTGTTCCTGGCTTTATTGCAGACTGGTATACTTTCAGTTGAATTTTTTTTTTCCCTATGCATGCTTGATCTTTGAAGCCCCAATTATCAAGTAACAGTATCAAATAACTTATGAATAATGCTTTTGAGTAATTTATTTTGTAGTTAGAAAATATCTGCATATGTTAAAGATTAAACATCTGTATATTATGTTTTTATTATATTTTTGTCTTCTCTTAAATCATGCAGTCCTTAGGCAAGTGGATCCTCAGCTGCCGTTGAAGGCTCTAGATGCTTCTATAGTACAATACTAATTTTGCTACTGTGTTCTGTAGAACAGAAATACTTTCAGAGATTCTGCTTTCGAGAGAGACTTTTTATAATGCAAACAGAAAAAAGGTATTTTCCAGAAATATAATCCTTGGAAATGCCTGAACAGTTTAAGATGGGGTGTGTGTGTGTGTGGTTAATTATGAGACAGCAGCTTGGACAGGATATTTCAGCCCAAACAGTGAACTTGTGAAAACCATAAATGGCTCAAGATAGGATGTTAAGATGAGAAGTGCTAAAAACTGCTAGCTTTGCCTGCAACCAGAAAGAAGATTGTGGAGCTTCCTTACTAGTTTTACATCATTGAATTCAACCAGAACTGTTTTTAAAAATTGCTTCCAGCAAAATTAACTTCCTGCTGTTGCTGACTGCTTTCCTAGAAGCTGTCATGTCTCAGGTTTGCACTACATGCCTTCTTGCTCTCCACTAGCTTCATTTCAGGAGATTTCCTCTCACCTTGGTTGAGGGTGGGAGAAGGAAGAGGAGGCACAGAGGGAGGAGTGGCACCTAGTTGTCTTCCTGCCCACATCCTTGGCCTCCTCCCCAGTATCGTGGGATGTACCTCTGGCAGTACATCCCTGAGTGTGACATTTGTTTAACTTGTGCAAACTTTTTTAGGATAAAAGAATTGAATTTTCTGTTATGATGTGTAATTTGACAGGATGGTCTTATAAAGAGAATCATAAATACAATTGAGATTCTGCAGTATAAATAGACCAGAGCATCCTGTAAATGCATTCATAAAGTGCGTATGTGGAAAGTTAAAACTAGGCCATGTAAACAAATAAAACAGGCATTGGAAAGTGTACATAACTTTACACAATTATGTGCATGTCTTTGTATGTTCAGTGGAATATATCAGCTTCGAATGAGTGATACTGCCATTCCAGCCAGTGCAAAGGAATTCAGTGCTGTCTGAAATCAACCCCAAAATGATAATGGGGGACAGCAGTAGTTATACCACTCCAGTTCACCCAGAAAGGCAATTTGAAAGACTTACACATTGCAGTATTTGGCATTAATTCTGTTGGAAGACTTGGACAATAACATGTGTTTGAAAATAATCTGAAAAGAAAGAATGGTTAAAAAGTTGATCTGCATGGAGAGTGGGTTACAGAAGTACTCAATCCATGAGAGAGTGTTTAAAAAGAAAAAAAAGAAAGGAATAGTGTATCTTTGTAGGGCTACAGTAAATGAAAGAAGTAGGTGCTGGAGGATATGTACTGAATTGAATATATTGATTTCTGTTACTGCTAATAACTTTCATTTAGAAAAATAGAGTTACACAGTAAATAAAAAAATGTGAGTACACGTAAGTCAAGTAATTTTCATTTCTGTGCAACTAGCTGGTTTAAACTGAAGTTATTGGTGTGGAAGCTGACTTGCTTCTTATACTTAATTGTCACTACACCTTTATTATTGTTTCAGAGTTCTTAGCTCTTTAATAATAGGTCTATTGTTTAGGAATCAAATTTTGTTCTGTCATATGTTCTTGCGAAGTCCTGTCAAAGTAAGTAGACCCCAAATAAAACACAGTCATCAAAGGTCCTAGTTTTAGGCTTTTAAAGAAAAATATTTCATGTGTAGTTGCCCAGATTATTTGTAGGTACAATAAAAAAGTAATAAAAATTAAAGGCCGATTTTTGTTGCTGTATTAGTTCAACTGTTTCTCCTCACTAGAAAAGGGTCCAGTGCCTCCATTCTAGGAAAGTTTGTGGCTCTTCAGGCAACACATTCCTGACACTGAAATTCAATTTGCACTCAACACTCCTTGTCCCATCACTACAGTTCCTGATGCAGAGTCCCTTCATATACTGGAAGGTTGCTGTGAGGTCTCCATGCAACATGCAACCTTCTTTTTTCCAGGCTGAACAGTCCCGGCTTTCTCAGCTTGTCTTCAAAGGGAAGGTGCTCTAGTTCCCTTATCAACTTCATGGCCCTCCTCTGGACTTGCCTCAACAGTTCTATGTCCTCCTTATGTTGGGGGCACCAGAACTATGCATAGTACATATATGGGATCTCACAAGAGCAGAGTAGAGACCTACTGGCCATACTCCTTTTGATGCCACCCAGGATTCTGTTTGGCTTTCTGGGCTGGAAGTGCACACTGCTGCCTCAGGTTGAGTTTTTCATTAGCCATCACCCTCAAGTCTCTCAGCTGTACTGCTCTCAACCTTCCTTAACCCTATACGTGTGCTTGGGATTGCCATGATTCAAGTGTGGGACCTTGCATTTTGCTTTGTTAAACTTCATCAGCCCCCTTCTCAAGCCTGTTAAAGTGCCTCTGGATGACATCTCTCCAGAGAGTTAGCTACCACACAACTTGGTGTCATTAACAAATTTGCTGAGGCTGCACTTGATCCCACTGTCCATGTCACCAACAAAAATTTTGAACAGTGTTGGCCCCAGCACCAACCCCTGATGGGTGCCACTCATCACTGCCCTTCATGTAGACAGTGAACCATTGACCACAGCTCTTTGCATGCAGTCATTCAGTCTGTTCTTTATGCACCAAGTTGTCCAGCTATCAAATCCATGTGTCTCCAGTTTAGAGAAAAGGATATCACATGGAACAGTGTGAAACACTTTGTGTAAGTCCAGGTAGACGGTGTTGGTTGCTCTGCTCTATCCAACAACTGTAAAACAGTTGGCTCTGAAAGAGTTATACAAAGGTTTAGGTTTGTCTGTACTTTTCTCCCAGCAGTTCTTGCTATTATTTAAGAGATTATCTTGCTTGATGTATTGAAAAAGAAAGAAGACATACTTAATATAGCCAGTCTGTTATATGTCTTGCGAGTGATGTGTTCCTATCTGATGTATTCTGAGAATGTGCTCAACATATGTGTATAAAGATAACACTGTAAATTGATACTCTTTTACTGTGACAGAGTGAAGGCTGAAACTCTTAGACTAATTACAGTCTTATACAACTTAAACATATGTATTTTTGTTCTTTTTCAACAGTTAGCTATCTCCTGGATAATATAATTTTTGGCTAGGAAGAAACTCGAACAGAAAATACACTGTGTAGGGACTCTGGGTTCAGTTGAATAATTTTCTGAAGGGATTAGTAATTTCCAGACTTTCAAACATTAATTGAGAAGAAAGTTGAAATAACTGTTCTCTCTAAACACAAGACACAACACAGGTGTAGACATATAAGCTGTTGTTTTATGTAATTTGCTGTAAATTACATAGTTAATTCTGCACTGTCTGGCTATAGGCTTGCAACCAAACAGATTTAGAAGATTTGCATTGTTGATTGAAGTGTATTCCAGTTAAATCCAAACTTTCAAGCTTGGCTTGTGTATATGAAGTATACTTTGTAGAAAATGATGTATTAATGCAAAGACTCCTGCCTCTGCTTTCTGGCAGGCAGAGATCTACAGGCAGTTTTCTACTGTGCTGGGTTTTTTTATGCTTGTGTTTCTAATACTTCATTAGTTGATGTGTCAGCAAAAATTTCTTCCAGTGCTTATTTCTGTAAAAATCCAGATTTCATGCTTGGGAGCACATAAAATATTCCTCTGTATGCAGTTTAGGAAAACAGCTAGGTTTGTGCTGATGGAATTTCTGGTTTGTTTTCTCCATTAAATTGTACATACTGTCATAGATATCAAAGAAGTTTGATTCTTGGAAGAACTGAATTCAACTCTGATTTGCTTTAAATTTCTGTTGTATCTTGGGTGAGCTACTTTGCCTCTTTGTGACTCCTACAGGCGTAGAGGTTTGGACAGGTTAGTGCAGTAGCTCCTCATACAACTTCCCTTTTCTGCTGGCGTGACAGTGAAGTCCAGGAAAGAATGCAGGGGGATCAGCACAATGTTCTGGACTGTGTGTGGTTCTGGTATGGAGCTGTGGGGTCCCCAGGGCACTCTCTGCTGCTCTCAGTCCTCTGAGTGTTTGGGAGATAGTCCCAAATCCTGGTGCAGTGTCATGAGGTTCTCACTTCTCAATTTTGCAGTCTGGTTTCCTGCAATATTAAGTATCCTTAGTTACAGGACTGGGCAGGGAATACTGTGTTGGTGATGAGTCCTTTCAGTTCTTGATCTTTTCTGATTTGCAGTTGCTCCTTTTGCTGCTCCCTGTCTCCTAGTCTGCTTGTTCCAGATACTTCTGGATGTGTTTGCACTTTTTGATGATCATCAGGCTGTTTGCATAGTTTGGTTATCTATTTTCTTAGCACACAAAAACTGTTCTGTTCTGCAGGACAGGTGGCTGAATATATTTCATCTGCTTATGCCACAGTAAAGAGCTGTTACACATTTATTGGCTTATGCTAACAGCTATCCTGTCTAGGTATAACTCATGCTAATTGCTGGAGAGAGTGGGAAAAACTAAGGTGTGGGTTTTGTTTTGGTTTTTTTTTTGTTCTTTGTTTTTTGTGTTTTGTTTTGTTTTTTTGTGGGTTTTTTGTGGTTTTTTTGTTTGTTTTTTTGTTGTTTTGTTCATTGTTTTTTGTTAGTTTGGTTTTGTGTTTGTTTTTTGTTTTGGTGTTTGGGGTTTTTTGGGGATTTTTTTGTCTTTGTTGTTGTTGTTTTGTTTTGGGGGTTTGTTTGTTTTTGTTTTTCTCCCAGCTTTCTTGAGTCATAAAGTATGTTCAGGAAGCTTCCCATACTGCAGTATTATTTGTGGGGATACCTTAGGTTCTCAAAATACTGTAAAGAATTTATGAAGGCAAAAAAATCAAAATAATGGATGATACAAATACATGTGCATATAGTGAGAAGAAGAGTTGTATGACATCACAATTTCATTATGAAATTATGGATTTGGTGGTCGTTTTACCGCACAAGAATCTGATGTGGGATTTGTTACCTTTTGTGAGGCTTGGCTGTGTGCATAAGCCCATATCAAAAGGAGTGAGGAGATGAGAAGCCACACTCCCCATTAGGAGTACTGCTGAGCACTCTGCATCCACCGGACAGCTCTGCCAGTATCACACCAGAACCTCAGGAGTAAAGGGGGTGGGGCCAGTTCTGCACACACTGTTCCTCACCTAAAAAATCCATTGCACAGGCTTATCCCAAAATCTTCATTTGCGAAGTCTAGCCAACAACAACAACAACTGAGCCTGGAGAGGGAGAAGAGCATGGCAGTCGCTCACACCTCAGCCCTTCAGGCGAATTCTAAGGAAATACTTGTCGTGCTCATCTTTGACTGGGGGAGGTGGATCCAGACATTTGAAAGAGATGATGTCCTTACCCCTTCAGGTTCTCGCTTCAGCACGCAGTGAATTAGTGAGGAGATGATGTGCTCGTCTACCAGCTCCTCTGTTTATGGGGTATGGCCATGAATGGAGTTCCACAGTGATTGCTATCTTCTTTCCATTGTACAGCCCTACCGGCTCTGAAGGTTAGTCTGGAGGTACATTGCAGAGTGTTGTATGGGGCTTGGAAGTATGCATTCTGCTGTCTGGCTCAAATAACAGTGAGATGTGAGGCGAAGAGGATCTGTGCAATTCAGTATGATATATATAAGTAAGCTGCTTAACTGTAGGAATTAGTGAGGAAGTAGATTAGTCCTGAGATTACACCAATATCAGAACTGTCTAGCCTCCTTCAGGTTCAGAGCCATGGGAAACGTTAAGAGTAGTCAGCATGAATCAGCCTGCAATTTAAATTTAAAGTAGTTGTAATAAATAGTCTATTTTGGCACAGAAGCTTAGCAGATTATGTGCTTCAGACTCACAGGGCTGTGCTTTTGCCTTGCTATTTCTGCTCTCTGTAATGAACATGTGTCCTCAGTTGTTGCTGCCGTTGACTTCATATCTTTCATTACAAACTTCTTTTTTCTCTGGTTGCTGCCGGTGGTATTTGGAGAAATCAAATCACTTAGTCATGGTGTGTTTAGGGGTTGACCCTGGACAGTAGCTGAACCTTCACCCACTTGCTTGGTAACCCACTACAACAGGATGGGGGAGAGAATTGGACAGGCAAAAGTGAGGTGAAAAAGGCTCTAGTGAGTCAAGAAAAAGACAGTTTATTCAGTCAAAGAAAAAAAAAGTAACAAGTGATGCAAAGCACTCACCACCAGCAGACTTGCCCAGACAGTCCCCAAGCTTCGGAGAGACTGTCACAAAGCATTACATAGTATTGAATATCTCTTGGCTCTCTTGGTCCTGTTTGTGTTCCATCCCTACTAAGGTGAGAAACAAAAAGGCTCAATGCTGTGCAAATACTGTTGAGCAGTAGCTGAAACACTGTTTTGATCACAGCACCACCATAGGAGCTTCTATAAAGAAAATTAACTCCGAAGCAACCAGACACAGAAGATGATGTCACGTAACTTTTCAAATCACTCCCAGTCAATGAATGACCAATTGATGAAAAAAAAACCCAACCACACAACAACAATAACACAAACAAAACAAACAAACAAAAAAACAAACAAAAAAAGAAAATAAAAAACACCAAACAAAAACAAACCAAAACTAAACAAAAACAAACAAAAACCAAAACAACAAAAAAACCACAAACAAACAAACAAACAAAAAACCGAAGGAACATCTCATAATATGTTGGTATCACCTACTTCCTATGGTGCTTAGGTAATACAAGATTCTAAAAATTCACTGTGTGGAGTGTTTATGGCTTTTGTTTGTAGATATGCATTTACCTCTATATCCTTGAGGATATTGACATTGTCACTGAAGTAAGAACTCCCGTTCCCTGGGTAACATCAGCAAACAATCTTCTCTTGCTGTATTCCATGAATGAAACGATTTTGCTTGATTTATGAATAGACTTGTCAGTAAAACAGAAATCAATTATTGTAAATCCTCATGCTGAGGTCTCTAAAATATGGAGAGGAGTTTGAATATTTTCTCTTAGTGATTGTGTTGCTGGCTCCAACTGTGAAATGTTTTCCTAAGAATTTTAGGAGGTTACTCAGTGCACTGAGGTGCATGCTAGCTGATTAGGGTAAATCCTTACAGATTAGGATGATGGTTTCAGTACCAATGGAGCAGGAATATGTTTCAAGACAGCATGTGGTTTATCTATTCTGATTAATCACTTACTGATTTGCTATAATATATTGACAGAGAAGGGGGATGGATGGGGGCAATTTACGGACACAGTGCTGGCTTTGTGGTCTGGCTCCTATCTTTAAATCTTCATGCCCTGGTCAGCAGTGGTTTTGACTCTTGATTGAGAGTAAAAAAAACCCAACAGACGTACAATACAACCATCTTTCTCTTGCCTTTTTTTCCAAGCTCTTTGAACCAAATGCTGTACATTTTCTCTCATAAGCAATTAATCCCAATTATCCTGCTGAAATAATTGGGAATGTTGTAGAATTTTTGTTTGATTTTAAGGAGGAAGGCTGTGTATATGTACTTGAAATTTCAAACATTATAACAAAAAACAAATGTGCTTTGTTTTATAACATATAACTTGAACAAAACAATACTTAGCAGGATCATATTGAAGTCAGAAGTTTGGGAGAATTGCAAATGGCTTAAGCTTAGGGCAGGATTTCAGGTTTCATGTGGCTTCCTATCCGGGTTTGGATATATGGGGTGATGAGCCTCGTTGGTGTGTTGGGTGGTGGGACTGACCGCAACGATATGAATTAGTCTCCTAGGCTAGGCTTTTAGTCCATGCATCTAGGAGAGGGTGCAGGGGTGCTCTTCCCTGGTTTCCCCCCCCCAGCCACGTAGTGCCAGAGCCCTGGGCAAAGGACAAAGACACCACAACAGCTTGGGGAAGGTCCGAGCAGAGAGAGAGAGTTTATTCAGGAAGCAGGGACTTTTTATAGTCCCTTGGAGGGGGTTCAGATTCTCCAATGGGGGGGAAAAGGTATTGTGTGGCTTTGGGCCAACAGGGATGAGGGGATTAACATATAGGCGAGGAAAGGTTTCAGGCAGAAAGGTGGGTCACGCCCCTCTTGTTCCATGGGGGGTGGTCTTGAAGCGCTGAAAGGACTCTCTGGGAAGGGCACATGGTTTTGGGGAAGTGGTACAAAGGGATTCTGGGAAGGGGAAAACATGGATTCCAGAGGGGGGAAGGGGAACACATGGCAAAGGTAAACATACATTTTACACAATATTAAAGCATCAGTTCAAGGTCTTATCAGTTACATTCTGCAGCATTTCAAGGTTATATTCTTAATATCAGTTATCAGTTATATTCTTAATCCATTCCCACAGCTTCCAATGTTCAGTCACTGGTTTATGCAGCTAGTGGCAGGAAAATATATGATACAGCCTGTGGAGACCTCACATTGGCTACAGTGTACATAAGATCTTTCCTTCTTCTCCCTCTTTGGAGAGCAGGAGATAGAGATGTTTTAATCAACACTCAGGGCAGGAGTAGAGGATCTCTGAGGAAGAAACTTTTTTTGCCTTGAGCTATAGTCTTTGGAACGTTTCAGGAAATGTTTTTTTGACTTAGTGGAAGAGAAGGAAGACATTTCATATCTATCTATCAGACTTTAGAATCAGTTATGGTAAGGAAAATACTGGGGGAAGGTTGCCAGTATAGCTTCTCTTCTGTCAGGTTTTAGAACATGGTTGTCCTTATCCTTTACAGTGACAGTTGGGGTCTTTTATGTCTTCTATGATGCTTCTGCAAAGAGAAGGAGGAAAAAGAAAAGACATTTTGTGGTCTATTGAACCAGAACCTCAATTTTGCCTAAATTTTAAACCACAGAATTTTTTTTTAATCCACTTAAAGGCCCTAAATACTTTAAGACCATGGTCGAAATAACTGAGTGCAACAAGCTCAAGTCACAAAAGAAGACAAAAGGCAAACTTGCCTGTGTTAGTGAGCAGGGAACTGGATGGATCTACAGGCAAAGAACAAGCTCAGAAAGAAAACAGAGCCCTGGCTCTTTGGAAAGCCCTCATGATGGGTCAGCTAGAATAAGATGAGTGGTGACTTGATCCCACATATCCCTGATCCTTAATTGAGTCTAAGCCTTTGCAAAGGTCTTTAAGATACCATGTCTCCTTTAATTAATCTGGTTTCCTGCCTAGTAATTTCAACATAGATAGATGCTTTAGGATGTTTTGATAACTACTTAGGCAATCAGAAGACGTTTTCATCTTTGAGGTATTTGGCAGGTTCTGGCAGTTTTCCTTATCTTACTGTTGACTCAAGAGATTATCAAACTATTTTTAAGACTTCTTACTCAGACACAAACTGTACCAAGCTTGTCAGTTACGACACGACAGTAACAGAAATCTATGACTTCAAAGGTTGTGTGTGCAGGAGAAGGTAGGGCACATTTTTACAGAATTTCTACTCTGTTTCACTGTCACACAGCTGAAGGATTCAGATTCGTTGCAGAAAAGTTCAATGCCACATTAGTAGATACGTGTCCTGCTGTCTACAGCCAGTGCTTTCTCAGCCATAGTTTGTGAATACTGAAGGAATACAATAGGTTGTCCATCTGCTGCAACTAATTCCTTGCATCTCTAAATTCTCAATCACTGCTAGTTTCTACTTCTTCCTCTTGGAATTTTATTCCAAAAATCTGTAAATTTATTGGTTAGTCTGATAGTGACATGTGTGAGATACTATTTGAACTGATTTTGCAATACATAATAATGAGAATTACTGTTTTGGGTATTTTCCCCCTCTATATTTGCATCTAATATGACTTGTGATATGCATAGTAATTTTCAAGAATGACCACGGCTATTCTGACTCCTAACTTACACCCACAGAATTTTTAGCTTATCAGAATGACTCAGTGAACAGCATGAAAGCTTATGGTTTTCATGTTCATAGATACAATGCCAAATCTATTTATTTTTTCTTTTTTTTTTTTTTTGCTTATCACATTTTCTAAAGCTGGCATGTTGGAGCTGTTCACAACTGTAGATTTTCAAATAAAAACAGTTGTTTGGATATGCAGGGAGAAATAGAGGTTCCCTATGGCAATTGTGCAATTATTATAAAGTCCAACACTGGATATTTTATGCAATTATTTTTTAATTAAAAACAGCTAGAAACAGGATCAACATTAGTCCTTACTTCTATTGTCTTGATACGAGTTACTGAAATATCATAAACAGTAAATTTATGTTTAGGCATAAACAAGCTGTTTTGGGAAAAAAAAAAAAAAAAAGTTGAGTGTTTTCATGTTACAGTAAATTCCCATAATTTTGAAACAATGGAAAAAAATAAAAGCAATTCTAATAGGAACAATAGAAATATCTTATTAAATGGTAGTCATAATGTAGTCTTTAAACAACCTAAGGTGGAGAGGAAAGGAAGCAAAAGATATTTATTGCATATTGGATTATTTTAAGCAAGTGATTCTTATCCAAGGATACTTCAGTGCCATTCGTGGTTCTTCAGGTCAGCTCAGTAACACACCAAATTTGATTACTGTGCAGTAAGACAGCATGACTTACACTTGAGTAGTGAGTGCTCTCACTGATTAATGGTTCATTGTACAAGGGGTACCCACTGTGGAATACGTTTCTTAATGGACTTCTCTTTATTAAAGGAAGATATTTGGATTTTCTAACTTCAATGATTTGATGCAGTGTAGTGGCTAACTTGACTTTTGCCATAGATACCCAGACACTGTGAAACTCTAATACTTAAAAATTAAAGCATCCTTCTTCAGACAATATTCCCTTCTTTAGGCATGGGTAGTAAAGGAACTCGTTGAATTTACACTGGAAAATGAATCAAATGCTCAGTTTACCGGTGATGCTACTGCTTTTTCAGTTATAGATTTTTATTTTTCTCATCATTCTACGTGGGTTCAGTGAATGAAGCTTAGTTATTTCTGATGTGGAGAAGGTGAATAAGATCACTGAAAGGCAGATGTGACTACTCTGTCTCAGAATGAATAGCAAAATGTAATTCGAAAAACTATGCCACCAAACTGCTTTCACCAATGGCATCATCACTCTACCTCATTAGTTTCTTATTTAGTAAATACCTACTTATAATCTATGTAAAAGTGTGTGTGCAAAATTAAGCTTCTAAGTGAAAACATGGCATCTGATGTTGCCATTTTCATATGATTTTTAAATAATATAAATATTTTGTTTCATCGAGGATTTATTTATGGTGTATGGCTTCTTCTTCACACTTTACCCTGCACCAGCCTGGGTCATTCCATGGGATGCAGACAAACACCTGCCCTACCGAGGTCTCTTCTGAACTACAGAGCCATCTCTACCAGGGTGTCTCCTCCCCATCTCCTCCTGCTGTGCCCTGGGGGCTCGCAGGGCTGTCTCTCCCCCGGTTCCCCTCACTCAGCCCTGGCTGACGGGCAGCGTTTTGCCTTCCCTTGCCCAGGCTCATCCCGATGCTCAGCCGTGCCCTGCACTGGGGCTGCTGGAACCGGCTGGGTCTGGGCAGAGCAGCCCTGGATGCTCCACAGATCCAACACCTGGGCACCTGCACCCAGTACACGGGGAAAGGATGGTTTTGTTTGTATTTATAGGGTTGTTGGGGTTTTTTTGTTAAAGTGAGACAAGTTTTTAAATGTGCTTAGAAAGAGAGCGGATAAAAATAGAAAAGGTCACACTCCAGACAGAATTTTGCCAACTCTATGGAATACAGGAACCCATAAATTATTTATGTCAGACTTCCCAGTATGTTCCCAAAAGGCTGGTAGTATTTTCCCTGTTCATCTGTCTGTGATCGTCCAAGATTTGAATTTGATTCTCTGAGGAACATGTATATGCTCTGACTTACAGAGTCTCATCTGTGTTTTTGCAACATGGATGGGAAATACCATTGCAGAAATTAAATGTAGCTGATTTACTGCTAGTAGTTTCTCAGCTATGGTGTACTCTGTTAAGCTACTCAGCTTTTATTTTTCTTCTCATACTTGCTCCAATTTTCCCATTGTTTTTAGTGCTAATTTCCAAGGAGTATGTGTTAAAAGACTATCAGTCAGTTTATTTTATGAGGAAAAATGAAAAGAATTGGGGTTGCATTTTTAGGGGAGAGGAGCGAGAGCAGAAAGAAGGGTGCAGCAGTCATCATCATCAAGTGGGATAATGCTTTTTTGAAGACAACTGATGGAATAATTTTTTATTTTTTTTTTTTTTTTGTGTCCATGCGGGATGATACAGGAAACACTAAGCTTAAATTATATTAAACAATAAAGCAAGTTTTCTATAGATAAAGGCTGGTGGAGCCTGAAACAGAGTGAGTTACCTAAAGGAGGCTCCAGTGAGGGAGGCTGTCAAGGACTGATTGTGTATATTAAATATGCAGAATGACAGGTGAAAAGACTGGCTTGTCTAGAGATGTGGTATTGGCCCATTTCAACCTTATTTTTTTGTAGTTCTACAGTACTGGCAATTTTAAGTCCCATTAAAACCTGAGAATGTCCCATTTCTTATGCTGAAGATGGAGCTAAATTAAAAGTTTGTCTCTGAAAAGGGGCTAGTGTAAATGTAAGCCCATGCTATGCTGGTGTTTGCTGTTGAAACACTGAGTAATTTTGCTGATTCATATATGACTTTTTTTTAATCTAACTGTCTTCAGTATTGTAGTGTCTCTGTTCTTGTGAAAACTCATTCTGTGTTTCCTTTCTCTGTGGTATTTCACATATGAATTTATGTAATGGAAAAAATGTTAAAATCTGTGATGTTCACAGTGCAACTGAATAACATCAAACTGTAGATTCAGAGACACTAGCTTATTAAGTGCCATTGACTGCAATCTCTCCCCCTTGAACAATGTAGTAATAAACTGAATTCATGAGATAGATGACTGAAATTGCATTCTCTGTCCAGAAGAAATATTTTAATAGGGATACAAAGCATTTTTTTTAATGTCAGAGACATTTATTGTGATTTTCTGTTTCTAGATAAAGAGGACATGCAGTGTGCCTTTTTTTTTTTTTTTTTTTTTACTCGATTTAGATTTTTTAAAAATGCCAAACAAATCCTGGAAACATGCAGTGGTTGCAGATTATTAGCTACTGTCCAGATTTTGAGCCTATTTGAAGCAAGTGCACTTTATTGCAGCAACTGATTGTGTAATCAGATTACTTTTTTTTTTTTTTACATGCGAACTGATACTTGCAGAATTATAGACTACTAAAGCAGCTATTGAAGTAATTTTTTGGTGGAAATAAGTGTTTAAAAAAACTCTCTGAAGTTGAACACGGTCCTAAAAGAAGTTAATAATAGTAGCAGGCAGTTGCTGCATGTATCACATGGGTGTAATTCTTTTGAACTCTTTCAAACTGTTACTGTACCAGGAGCATATTTCTGGTCACAGAGCAGCTTCTCAGTGGACCATGTAGCCTTGCAATCTCTCTCAAATACTCTTTTGGAGTGTTTGTGCTAGGGTAAACATTTTGTGTAGCTCTGGACTCCCAGTCTGGTTTACTTTGGTGGGTTTTACCTCTTTGGGCTAGTGTTTGTGAAACAGCCAGTTCAGTAGAATCTCCCTGCAGGGGGTCATGCAGCCCTGGGGGAGCATGGGGATGAGCCGAGCAGACAAAGGGCATCTTTGTTGGCACTGCAGGGAAAGCAGGCCTGCAGCAGGGGAGCTACTCTCAGCCAGTGCATCTGAATGAGGCAGATGTCTCATTCACAGCTATCTAAGTTTAGAGGAAATTAAGAAAAGTCGTTGGACTAGAAACCAAAGGAGGAGACAGATCTCCTTTGGACTCAAAACAAAATTTAATTAGGGTTTGATAATAGCAAATATAACAGTTCTTAACCACTGTATATATATTTCTCTCTCTATATATATATCTATTCAAGAGAAAATCAGGCAACCAGAACTAAAATGACCAATTTTGTGGGACAATTCTCTGTGAAACTCCCTCCGTGTCAGTCTTTGCCCCCGTTGTGCGCAGCAATATTTACGGACAGCAGGTGGCGATGTTGCTCCTCGGCCGGTGCAGAGCTGCCCCTGGGGGTGGGTGGAAAAGGTTTTGGTGTGTTCCTCTGAGGCTGTTTAGTCCCTCTGTGAAGTCGGTGGGAAGAAGTGACTCAGGGAGGGAAAAGAGCTGGGATCTTTTTCCATGGTCTGTGGCTGGAAGATGAATGCCACTCTGAGCTGGAGCTGCCAATGCTGAAGGGCTCCTCACCCCCGGGCCAGCAGCCGCTGGCCCCCTCAGGAAGCCCAATGCAAAAGGCCCTGGCTAGCGAAGTCTCTCTCTTGAGCACCGGGAACTCTGAAAATCCAGGGACTGAAACATGGGAGGAAAAAAGAACAACAAGGGAGGAGACCAAAACTCTCAGGCAGAGGTTCCTTCGAGAGCCGTCTCTCTCTCCTTCCCCCTCACAGTTGTTCTCCAAGTGTCCCCTTCTGTCACCCCACCCCAATGAATTACTCGTAAAGCCTTCACTCATTACTTGCCTCTTTTGTTAGAGGCAGTGGATAAAGATAAGGGCCATTCGCCCCTTGTTTGGTGGTAGGGGAAAAAAAAATTCCACAAGATTCTAAAACTATAACAACAGCTCTGGTGTTTCTTCCCACCCCAGTGCTGTCCTGGGGACACAGTTCTTGGAACCTCATGCTGTTGCAGTTCCTCATGTCTCCTGGTGGGCTTGTCTTCCCACTGCCTAGAGTGACTGGATGCAAGGGTGGTAGGACCACTTCACGTCTCCTTACTCATGTTCCTGGATCCTGTGCTGTTTCAGACTTTATAGGCTATGGAGTTAATAGCAAGGAGCGTTGCACTACAGTGTTTTTGGCAAATGTCACTCTACAAAACAAACTATTATGGCACAAAATTAATTATTAGGCCTTTTGTATTTTTCAGGTAAATAGGCACGCCAAAAGGAAAATTACTTTTATTTCTGTTCTGATACTGCAATTATTAATTTGGCAAGAAAATAAAATAGCTAGATTGTTTAAAAGTAAGGTAATAGAATAAGCATTTATATGTCTGTGGCTACATATCTTTCTGTGGTACTTTAGAAGAGAGTAGCAAGTTTAATTGTATGCCGCAAATCAGTTAACTTTTTATACTAGAAACCAGTTCTTTTGTTTAACAAAACAAGACAAAGTAATTGAAATAGTCCTTTTAAAGTGATGTACTGGAATTTTATAGAAGTTTTGTATGATCTCCTTGTATTTGTGATAGAAGTAGACAGATGTATCTCCTGAGTTTTTTTATATTAACTTCAAGTAGTGTATGCATCTGGAGAAAAGACATTACCAGAGCCAAATACTTGGTATTTACCACTTTCAGTAAGATTTGCTTACAAAAGGTAAGCTATATGAAAATGTGGCTTCTTTAATTAAAATGATATATAATCACATTCTTCGATATATAAGCAAATCTAGCCTGAAATTTAGGGAGATTTTTCTTTTGAGAAATAACTGGCTTTTTTTCTGAATAATCTGTATTTTTGTCTTTTTGTCTTACATATGAATGCCAGTGTCCTGAGCTTCAGAAAACTTTCAGAAAAGGCTACCCAGCTGGGTTGAATGTGTGGTTTTGGGCAGCACTGTGGCTTCAGAGCCAAAGTTTAAATAATGTCATCTTCCCTTCTTTAGGAGCTCTGGTTTCCATGGTAGACTGGTGTGAGAATTCGTGGTGTGGGTACTGAATTTTATATTTGCCTTTACCAACTACCCTTTCTGTCTCTTTTCAGTCTTCTCACTTCTTCCAGAAAAGGTTATATTTTGTATTTTAGCAGAATAGAGACAAGGCAGGAGTTTTGCTGTTGATGTGAATGAGTGCTACACACACGACCCCTCGGATGACATCCCTCTGAATGTCCTCACTGCATTTTAGGAGGCACATCCAGCTGGCAACCTGTGGACCACTTCCACAGAATAGTTTTGGCCAGCTCCCACATGAAAGTGTTGTTTCCTAATGTGCCTGCACATACCCATGCAAGCTTCCTCTCAGCTCCTTTTGCAACGTGGCACAACACGGCTGCCTTTAGAGATGAGCCTATAGTGACCCTGAAACAGTGATGCTACACTATAGATTGGCCTTCAGAAAGATAAATCATTCCACAGTCACACCACCATTTTCCTCTCTAAAAAGGAATGCTGGAAATGCCTTCAAATGCTATGGTGCTGGGGGTTTTTGTTTGTTTGTTTTTAAAGGTTCAAAATGGCTTAACAACTGGTGTTCTGTTTTTTTCTCAAAACTACTCCGATAAAATACTGTCAAAAGCACCATCTAGACTAGAAGAAAGGGGATGTTAATTACCTAAGCTCAAAATATAATACATGTTAAGTAACCATGCATGTTAGAAAGTCAACACTAGATGGTTTCTATTTCTCTCATGTATCATTTGCTGGTTTTCTCTTTGCAAAGCATTTCATGATTCATTACTTTTATGATACTGTAATTTGATGCTGTGTGCTGCCACTGGAATACTATACAAAAATCATAGCTATAAATTATTTGAATCCTCGCCAAATGTACTGATGGTGAATATTTCAGAGTATGACTGGGAAATAATATTTTGTTTTATTATTAATTTAGAAATAATTTTAGTTTAAAATAAGTAATATAATTTGTAGATCAGAACAGAAGCATATTCTACCATTTTTTCCTTTAATGAGTGTTATTATTCTTATATGTACATGATTTCTGATATTTATCATACTTTTAATAACAAATTAATTGTTTTATTTTTCCATAAACTGCAGAAACTATGCCTGTTCCAGACCAACCCTCGTCTTCTGACAAGACCAGTTCCCTCAGTCCTGTGTTGAACACATCCAATGGTGATGGCTCTGAAACTGAGACAACCTCTGCCATTCTAGCTTCAGTCAAAGAACAGGTATGCAAGCGATGCATCTGCAGCCTAGAAAACAGTAATATGCTTTACTGAGGGTTTTTTTACAGAGATTTCATAGGTGATATCTGAATAGTTTAGCTCATAAGTGCGTATTGCAAAGAATGTTAAAGATTTCTTCATGTCTACAGAAGTGTACTTCTGTATAAATTTAATATAATGTAATGTAATTAATCATTCTCCACTTTCACTCTTTGCAGATGGTAGTTTTCAGATATGTCAGACAGATATGTCTCCTTTTCTTGTTGGTAATCTGCGTGTGGAGTTGCAGTATACAGTCATGGTTTGTAAGAGCTATAGTCAAATGAATAGTGGTGGAGACTGTGTGTTATCCTAGACTTTTAAAAGGATTTTTAAGACTTTTAGGACTTTAAAATTTAAGATATACATGTTTTAAGGTCTTTTTGTGTGTGAAACTTAACATGAGATTATTTCAGGAGAAAGTTGGGTAGTGACAGAGACTTTCAGTTTTGGATTATTAAACCCAAAAGTACTAGAAATTTTCAAAAGAGGGGTCTTCAGAGTGATTCTCAGCTTGATGTTAATTAGACAGGCTTGGACATTTTAAAGTGAAGTTTTGTGGACTGAGTGTCAAAGATTTTGCCCAATGGCTTTTTGCATGTCAGGAGGTGGTTGCTGTTTCAGTTTGTGCAGGCAGCTGGTCTTTGTTGGTACCTCATTTGGCTCAACAGCATCAACAGGTAGCCCAAAAGGAGACTTTAAAGTCTCCTTTTAAATGCTTTTAATCAGCGTTTTCCTTGCTGAAAGTGTCCAAGTTGGTTCTCCTATTGTAAAGTAGTGAACTTTCCCTGCCTAAGACATTCAGTGTATCTTTAGATAAAATAATGCATGAATTCAGCTTTCGATATCTAACATCACTGGAATAATAGCTGTTGAGTAGTAAAAATGTGATAAAAATTCTGATGTCACTCTTCATGTTTTGTTTGGGCTTTTTTGTTTGTTTGTTTGTTGTTTGGTTGTTTTGGTTTTTTTCTGTAGACCAGTTCTCACTTTTTGATGTTAAAAGTTACTTGTATTTTCTATTCTGAAAAGAGGAGTGCAAGAAAGAAATGTTGCAACATAGAGTTCTGTCTTGAGGTTTATGACTTGTCGTTGTACTATTTTATAGAAAAATACCTGCCTTAGCTGATATTGAAAAACTGTATAGGGAAGTTACAAAGATAGATGATGTGCGTTAGAATGTGAATCACAGTACAGAACAGTGAGAAGTACTTCCCTGGTGTTGGATGTTGTGATGATTGTTGGCTTATACTTGGTCATGTATTTTGCAAATGCACCTTCCACCACTGTAAATCAATGAATTGAATACTAGTGGGAATCAATGCTGAATCCACTAAATGAAAAAGATATGAAGTGGTAAAATATTAGCACTGATGTCTGTGAACCACAGCAAAAAGGAGGATGTATTAAAGGAGTTCTGCATTCTCTTGTCACCAAGAACAGCCTAGCTAGCTAATCTAAGGTATGGTGACTTAAAAGATAGTCCCTTGAATTACTGAGGTTCAGTAATTTTGCAGGTGCTCTGTTTAGTAAACTTCTTCTTGACAAGTATCTCTTGTCAGACCTATGTGGAAGTTGAAAGACTGTACTAAGCTCAAAAATGAGGCTTGATTTTAATTTTTTTTTTAATATTTGAATGTATTTTTCAGAGTAAGTGATGACTTCAGTAAATTTGACTTAATTACATACATTTATGTTCACCCACACTCACTACTCACCTGTAACTCTAATATTCTTTTATAGTAAAGATGTGAAATAAAAATAATAGTAATAAAAATAAACAACAAAACCTAGACCTGCTTTTGGGCTTTTTCTTTTCCCCACAGTATTGTGTGTTTTGACACACTTCCATTGTTCTTTTGGAAAAATTCTAAGTAAGGCCACTATCTGACTGTTCAAATGGATAGACCCCTGCTTTGTAGAAGAAGGAATGAATTGCTTTACTGTCTGGTATGTGATTGTGCTCTATGTCGCAATTTACCGTAGCCAAAGATATACACAGAGTTCTAGAAATACAAACAGATACAATTATTCCAAAGCACTGCTAATTAAAGAGAAAGATGATTTAGTTCAGAATTAAGGTACGTTTCAACAAATCAAGTATATTATATTTTCTTCATTTGTGCAGATACTTGGCTTTAAAAGGTTTCCTTGCCTTTTTTAATTCTCTTGGAATGCTTGGGATAACTTCATGTGTTACTTCTCATAAAATAATTAGAACACTGAGTGATGTCAACACAGTAAACTGTGTTATTTATGATACTAATGAATGTTAAAGGTGTTTGCAGTCTTTGAAGAGGGCAAGAGACAGGAAAGGCACAGAGAAGTAGTAATAAATGTTGTATGTATTTGCTCTACTTACATTTTCTATGTGAAACATGAATGATTTATTCAGAAAAATTGAAGGTTTGCTGTGCTTAGTTTGAACACATATCCCTGTGCTGTGATCTTTTGAGGAAGAGTTTTATTGGGTCTAAAAAATTTATTGGATTGAAAAATTGTGTTTGACGTGTCAAATGTAAAGTGACATACATGATTGTTGTGACTCGATCAAAAGATTTGGCAATGTGCTTTTCAAGGTAAGGATATCTGTCAAAATAGACATTGAAGCCTGTATTTTGCTGTTGAGGAGTTAGGTTTATTTTGGGAAATGCAATTTTGAAACTCCTTGCTTTAAGGTATAAGCTGTTTTGTGTTTTAACTCTGGGCAAGTGTGCTGATTCACTTTTGGGTTTCAGACTTTAGAGATGCAGATGAGAAGTGATGAATACAGAATACAAAGCTGTTTTTTATCCTTAGTGCTAATTTTCTTAAAGTCAGCAAGCACTGCTGGAGGGAGGGTCAGAAACATATGCTATATGTCTAAGAAATCCTGAGATGCCAGACAGTGACCTTTTGCTTAGCTGTTTTTCAGCAGTCTTCATGAAGAGGAATGATTAATAACTTCTGTGAAAGTGAACGTGGTGTTTTGGGGGATGTTTTTGTGTTGGTTTTGAGGGGTTTTTAGACAGCATCAAGTTTTTTAGAGAGAAATCATCAAGTAGTGTTAAACCAATAAACACATAATTTCAGTATTCCATGGTGTATAAAATATATGAAGAAGAATTTTTTTTTCCTTTCTTGTGATATACTGGATAGAACATTTGGCCCAGTGCTTCATAGGTTTTAGAAAACATAAGGCTATTTCCATTTGTGCTTTGTCATCTCCTTTTGTGTCTGTAAATATAGAAAAAAATTTTTTTTTAAAAAGTGAGGTATCAGGACTCTGATTTGTGAGGACATATGTGAGAGATGCAGCTACTGCAAAAAGAATGATGCGTTTCTGATTTGCAATTTTCACCTTCAAAAGAGACTTCTGAGGCCACTTGTTAAAAATCATCCTGGAAAGAGAGCTATTGATGATGCTGTTTTGAAGGTAGAAATAGCTTCTGGGGAGCCTTTTGAGTAAATATGTATTGAAGCTGATGCTTTTCCTGGAAGTCTCCAGACATATGTGGTTCACGGTACTTTGGTTCTTGGCATACAGAAACTATTCCCTTGGAAGTTAAGGAGGGTTGTAATGACCTAGCAGAGGCTTGTTTTAGCAGATTTTTTTATTTTTTTTCATAAAACACTTGAAAAACACAAGATAAATTATTTATTTCCTTAGAGTGAGATCCATCTTGAAGTATTGATAACTATATTCAACTCTGAAATTGTATCACTGATTCTTTGTAACTCTAGATTCCTTTAGCATCTTAGTACAGACCTGTTTCAGAGAACAGCTTTCCCTTTCAGGAAATTTATGCAAATAACAGGTTGTGCAGTGTTTAGTATTTCTTTCAAATCCTTTTTTTAATATACCCATTTCAAATAAAGATACTTGTTTCTCATTACCTGTCTTCATTTCTCCCTCTCCAGAAACAATTTTGACTTGAAACAACACTAAAAATCACGGAAAAGGCAATGATTATTAAGGGTTGTAATGCATTTCAGTATTAAACAAGGGTAATGTATCTGACTTAAGTAAACTTCTACATTAGGTGTTAGTACTCTTTGGAAACAGGGTTATGTATGCCATGCACATCTTATATATGTAAATGTAAGTAAAACTGCAGATAGAAATGGCTGTAGAAGTTGAAGGATTTTTATTTTTTTTCCACTCTGCCAGGTTCTTTTACTTGTGTCTTTATACCATTATTGAAGTTTTAGGAAAAAAAAAAAAAATCACATACCTAGATGACGGTTTCAATTCAGACAATTTTTTTTAAGGCTTTAAGGAAGAGACTTTGTGAAATCATCTAGCCTGGCCAGCAGGTCATGACATTTCATGTAGTCATTCAAGTATTGGGCCCCAAGTCTGATCACAGAATGATTTCTGCACTCTTTTCCCTAATATAATGCATGCCATATATATGCCATGTATATTTAATATGTGATATTTCCCAAAATAAAATCCCATTCTTACCTTTTAGAAACCAGTAATTACCAACATTAGGTATCCAGCAGGTTTCCTAAATAGGTTCAATTATCATATATTCATGTCTTGCTTCCCCTTGAACAGCAGGCTCTATTTCTGCCTTTAAAAGTTTTAGCAACTCTATTTCAAACCCATGCTAATTATAATCAATCAATATATATTTCTTTCATAATCTCTCTTGGTAGCATGTCAATACATTCACTTCCTTAGTTATAGAACTACCTTGTTTCCAATCAGGTTTTAAAATATTCCTGAGAGATATTCCTCTTCTGCTTTCATTAATATATTGATTTTAGACAAGAACTAGCCTTGGATGTATGATATGTTTTGAACAGCACAAGTCTGTGCAGTGGATACCAGGCTTCTAAGTTATTGAAATATGAAGCTTTGGAGTATGTCTAGTGCTTTCCAGATACATCCTCAAGTTGATGGGTATCACTTTTGAGATGTACAATCCTACTCCTGGAAATGGCAAGCTGAGTGGAGAAGTTTTGAAGAGCACCATCACAATGGCTGCTGAAGAAGGAAATCATTTAATACACTTACTATAGACTCTGCTCTACAGGTTTCTCAAGTTCTTGATTTAGTCTGGGACTGGTTTTGCATGTTTTTTTGGAGCAGCCATGAGTGTGTTCATGTTGTGCTTCTCAGGAAACAGCAGTTAACAGGAGTAGAGATTCAGATAAGTAATGCCTTTCAGAGCCCTGTATCTTTTAAGTCATGCCAAAGGCACTGTAGCCATAGTAAATGCAGTATGAAGAGACTAAATACTACTTGACTTATAAAAGGATGTGGTGATAATCCAAAGTATATATTTTTGGGATTGTTTGAAATGAGCTGGGAGTGGAAAGGCTTCTGTGAAGATTTCGTCTGATAGAAGCGTATTGAGGGAATATATCCTTCCAGCAAAACCATCTTTGAAGAGAGGGAAGAAAATGCTAATTATCAGAAAAAAATTACAGTTAAATATGGTGCTATTTTGACTTAAAGTAATGTTGAAAAATTAGTATTTCAAAGCAAAGAATTTCAGAGTAGCTGGATAGAGTGGCACTTAGCGACAGCTCAGTCTTAGCTAGTTTAAAGCATTAATAAAGACCATCACAAAGAAAGGCAAAATATTCTTTCTTGTCATGCAGGCAATATATGAACACACTTTCGGTGATCCACAAGCACTTCTGCCGTAACTTTTTTTTTTTTTTGCCATTAGTGGAAGAATTTCATATTTGGAATAAAGATACCCTATGAAAGTAATAATATTAATCTCATAGTCAATAGAATTTAAATTTTAGTATATTAAATTTCTAACATTTTAACATACTACATTTATAACTTTTAAAGATCATTGATTATTTTCTCTCCGGTATTACTCATTTGGGATTTTTTTAAAGTATTTCCATTTTTAAACCCAACTCTTTTAAGGAGCGTAGTGGCAGAGGTTCTTCATTTCACCTTGAAATCACTTGAGAGGGTGATCTAACTGAGCTTAAAATACTTAGAAGGGGCTGGCCAAGTTGTGCCTTTTCCTGTACTGATGCATCTCCCTCTGTTGTACTGACAAACATGTACTTAGGAGCAGCGTGGGGAATGCTGCTGGGGAGCTGAGTGAGTCGAAAATGTGAAAAGATGAGAGGGCAGATTTGTGTTATGGAAGGTCAGGTGTATTGCTTCGTTTTTTGGTCAAGGGCAGGTGGATCAGCCTGCCAACTTATTTCCAACTATTGGGCTTTTTAGCACAGCTGCTGTAAACATATACTTCAAGCCATGAGTTTAGTCAACTTGTATGTAGGATTTAGAATGATTCAGAAAGTCAAATGTAACATGCCTATATAAATGTACAATTCATATATGGAGGCTTTGGGTTTGTGTCCCCCAACTCTGCCCCTCTTCCATGCTTAAAACCAAGTCACAGTCTTATGTTCCTGAGACTTAGATATCTAACCTATTTTAGTATTTTTCTCTTTCTGTGCTTGAACTATCTATTGATCTAAGTAGTATCTATTGATAGTAATGTTCATTTACATGGAAAAGGTTTGAGACTTGGAGTTCCATGGCTTTCAAAATTGGCATACCACTTCTACAGAGAAAATAAAGTGCTGTTAAAAGACCAAACTGTGAACACTTCAGGTAGTGATTGTCTTTATTTCTTTTATGTTCTCTGGAAATGTAAGTGAAACACTAAAAGCACTTTCCATATTCCATAGTGACTCTTTTCCTTTCAAGTGTCTTGCTAGTACTTTTCGTACAGTTTGCTCTTAAAATTTCTATTTTGAAAAAGAGTTTCCAAGGAAATTTAATTTTTGTAATTTTTTAGCATATTTTGTTCCTTTTATGTAATTTTGAAAACTTGACTACTTTATCATGTTTTCCCATCTATTTCGGTGTATTTTCTCATATGACAATACCTTCTACTCTGGATGTGTTTGCTGCTAAATGAAACTGTATCTTCCTGTGCGTAGTTAAAATCTTATGTATTTCTAGACAAAATTACTTGAGGTATAGTTGAATGCCTGTTACATTTTCATAAAAGAAGTTACAACTCTGTTTATCTTCATACATGAAAATGAGAACCCAGCAAATGCTAGACTATGTTTAAAGTGAAATCTACCTCTGAGTTAAGGTATTACCAGCCAAATAACCTTGACTTAGGCTGGGAGTTAGGTAGCTATGATAACAATAACCCAGTTTAGAATCACACAATAAATTTCTTCAGCATGTGGAACATATACTTCTCTTTTCTGTCTCCTCTGTGGTGAAAATGTGACATTTCTGATGACAGAAACTTATTCTATAGTTGCTTCTCATGAGAACTTTTCCACCAGAAAGTGATAAAAGACCAGCAAAGGACATTTTTTTTAAAAAGTATATTTGAAGATTCATAGTAAAGTTCTAAACAAATTAATTGCTTAATCCATAATGTTTTTGCTCAAGGTTAACACTGAATTTTAGGTAGCGTATCAATCACATGGTTTGGGAAGAAACAGGTATAACCTCTAACACATTTGACAGTTAACCCACTTTCTGTATGGGTTCCTTGCTGCTTTCTGTTAAATGCATTTGCTTTTTCTGTGCAAAGAGCAAGTCAAAATCATGAAGCCCAAAGAGGTTTTTGTCCTTTTTATTTTTTAAGACATTTAATTTTTTTTTTTAACAGTGAGATAGCATGTTGAAGTTTGAAATATCTTTTCTAGGATTTAAACTTTTTTGTTGTTGAGACTTTGTCATAGTGCAATACTCATAGATCAGAATCTTTTCGATATTCCACACATGGAAGAGTTGTTAATACACAGTACAGAGTTCAATTAATTTGATGTTACTTGCAGTTACAGTGGATTTTGATTTAGCAGTGGCACAACTTGAATTAGAAATTACAGCTTGTGGAGTAGAGCCGTTGCTCCATGCAATTGACTCAGTATAAATGTGAATCTCATTGTCTGGAATATGCTAAGTGTCATGATTCTGAGCAACCCCCAGTCACCAGAAAGGAATGTGTTTGTCGGAAGTCAGCTGAATGTCACAATTCTCTCAGACCTCTTCTGTATGTTATGGTTTTGTGTTGTTTTGTTTTGGTTTTGGTAGAGGGTAATTTGTACTGTGCTTAGCCACATGTGTGCTCCCCATGCTGGCCTGGGTGAGTTATTTATAGCCAGGGGGTCTCCAGGGCCAAATTGGTGGACCAGCACTTTTCATGCCTGTACTATGCCTTTACTCTTGAAGGCTACTGCTGTCATTACAGGCCTGTATCTCATCATGTTAGTGACATTAAATACTTTGCTCTACGCAGAATGACTGCTTGATACTTCTATCTGTCTGAACTATCATGCTGTAACAAATTAGCCCTAGGCACCTGCTCCATTACAATTGTTACAGCTAAACCAAGTAAAACAAAGCTGCAGGCAGATCAACAAAAGTTCAGACAGTGAAAGCCTGGCCAGGCTCAGTCCTGAGGTCTTGATGTAAAGCTGAGCCATTACTCATTAAGTGCTCCATATAATTCATGGAAAGCTCTCCTGCAAGCTCTCCAGTGGGGACCTTATTCCTTCCACCATCACTCTCTCAAGTGCAGTAGAGTGAGCTGCCTTGAGTGCATGGAGCTCAAGAGTAGCAGCTGCTGGGCAGTGGTCTCCCAGGAGGTGTATCCCATCTCAGCCCCACTTGCCTGGAGTCTGTGCTGCTGCATTGGGACTTCATTGAAGGTGGAATCATGGCAGGCAAAATCACTTGCTGAGGGCATGACTGGGCTGTGCAGAAAAGCATAAAACAGTAAACTAAATACCTATTACAGTTATATGAGTAAAATAAACATTGATTCGATTTACAGAACCATAGTTTGTTTATAAGCAGATCCAGTACATGTAGAAGTTATGCTATATTATCCAGAAGCTAAAACTATCTTAATCCCTAAAACTAGTTTTGTTTTGCTCTGGTTCGGCATTATTTCCCTTTGGGGATAAGCAGTGATGCTGAAGGATAGAAACACTTTGCTGATATAGTCAGTTTGTCTAAAACAAAGGCACCCCTGGGTTTCCCTTGGCAGGGAGATGAGTTTAGCTTCCTTTTCAACAGTTGTTATCAATCATGTCATTATCCTCCCCTGAGCCTTCAGGTCATGTAGCCTCTCTTTAAAGCATTCCTTCATTGTGAGTGTGTAAGGGGCTGTGTGGGGTAGGGATGTCTTTGATCTGTCACAGCTCTTTGTGCCCTTATTCTATATCACATAATATGAAATCTTATTTCCTTGCATGCAAAATTTACCTTTTTGGGTAATAATAACTTGTGACACCAACTTTTATAAGTAAAAACCTGACACTCATTATCTACTTGACAGCACATGGAGTGATATTTTTTTTTCTATTAATATTCCTGAGTTTCTTCAGTTTGGATTGTAACAAATTTGTAGCAAATAGCTGTTTGTAGTCTGTTTCCTGAATTGCTTAAAAATGTGAGCTGTACTTCTCAAATTTCATCTCTGTTCCTTTAGTTATCACACTTGTTTGTTTTTTTTCTGGAGTCCTCAAAAAGCATTCTTCTTTACATTTTTCAAACAGTCCCATATCTTATGCATTGCTAGTGCGTGTCTGTATTGAGCTCTCATTCCTTGGATATATAGTGCCCTCCAACATAATGATCTGAGTAATCTGGAATGACATTTTGCTGCATGGTGTGGTATTCCATCACTCTAACCTGCAATTCATGTTGCAGTGTTATCCCATGGTCACGATTATCCATCTACCCCAACATTAACACAGTGCAATTATGTGCCTGACTGTGTAAATAAGATTTAAATTGAGCCTTTTGTATACAATTACCAGCCTCTTCATCTAGGAAATCTTCTAGTTTGTTTACATTGATAGGCTGTTTTCAACCATTTTTTTCAGTGAAAAATTAAAAAAAAAAAAAAAAAGAAAGCATAATGGAAAAATTTTCTGACTCTATCTGTTCACTTCTGTGTTTCGTAATCTTCGGAGTTTTGATGTAGATAGGTAGATTTAAGAATTTTCATGCATGTTGCCTTATAATGTGTTTTTTCATCCCCTGCCTGATTCCAGGGGAATAACACATCTTTTTAAAAATTCTGTTTACATTTTTAGGGTATTGTTATTTTCCGAAGTACCTCTGTGGTTTAGGTTTTACAACTGGTACCTCTGGAAAATACTATTTCCTTTTTCAAAGTAGTTGCAGATTGGGTTTTTTCCCTTTTTTATTTTTCCTGTACATAGTTATACACATCTCTGTTTGCCTCATTGTCAATCTAGGTCATTATTTGAAGCTTTTGTTGACAGACCTCCTGAGGGTAAGTACATCTGATGCTATAAATAGGCCTGATTCTTCATAATAAGTCAGCAGATTCACTTGAAAGTTCTCAATTTTGTAGTAGGTTTGATGAAATGAAAGATCTCCTGCATTCTTCTGTCAGCCAATAGCGTAATAATTTTTTAATGAATTGATACCCTCAAAACTGTGACATTGCAGAATTTAGTAATTTTGAATTAATATGGGATTATTAATTTTGTTTAGAAGAGTAAAACGGACTCTTAAATGATCCCTTTTTTAAATTTTATTTTTTAAAACTTGCACATGAAAACCTGTTCCAAAACATTTTATTCTTCTGTTTGTTCCAGGTCACAGAAAATAGAGGATACCATTTCTCTTACTGTATGTTTTCAGTAGCTTGTTCTGTGAAGATAGATGATTCTTTGGATTAGTTATTTGTTTCTTAAATTACCACAAATGGTGGCAGGGACCAACCCATCTGTACACATTCTTACCACAAAGAAAGGTAGCCACCTGGGCGCAACTCAAAGGTGCTGTTCTACTGGCTTATGATTTTCAGGCATGGGAAAATGTGGGATAGATTGCATTTGCTGTATGGCTTCAACCATAGGAAGGCAATTAGATGCAGCTCTGTCTGCAACATGTGCATGTGCACAACCTTGGACCACTATCTATGATGCTGCAGCTGTAAAAAAACCCGACATTGCTTCCTGCTTTTGCATTCTGTAGTCATCTTTAAAGGCTTATATAAGCAGTAAGTTTTGAGATAAATTATCAATGTAGTTTCATCCTATGTCCTTTCTTCATGCACAACAAATGTATGGAAAAACCAGGTACAACATTAGGTAAACAGCTCTGTCTCTGAAAGTAGGACTGAGTGTACCACTGCAATGCATATTGGGGTTGAAAAGCAGTATTAAAGTCACATAACAGTGGCTTCTTCCTGCTTCAGTCTGTAAAGATTTTAAGCACCCCACAGCCTGTATACAGCACCTTTAGAGGTTTGCTATGCTGAGGTTACATGATGGACTGTAGAACATGAGTAGTTGTCCATAATACATGTGATAGGCACTCAAACTGGGGTTTGACGCATTGCCTGTTTGCTGATTCTGAATGAGGATCGCTGCTGTTGCGGTACTGGTACCTGCCAGATTCACTGTCACACAGAAATATAAATTAATTGATAGCAGATGCCACAGTGATGCCTATTGAAATGCAGAAGAGCTAAGCTAAGTTAATGACTTAAAAAGATATACTTTTTTCTTTAGTAATACATGAATATTTAAAGGCTGATAGTAAATCCACTAAGTGCTTTCCATTTAGAAAAGGAAACTACGGTTTATTCCACAAATGTGTAAAAAGGTAAAAAGAAAAGTACTTCCTGTGCCAGTAGTGTGTGGGTAATTTGCAGCTGTATTCCCTAATTTGGCATGAGAAATTGTCCAGTACTTAAAATCTTGCTAGATTTTAAGAGAGAGAGAATGCATTGCCAATGTCAGGTAGTTTTAGTGCACTTTGGTTTGCAAACCATATGTAATTGCATTTCCTTTATGCATTAGGAATGAAAGGATATAAAGAAATCTGAGTGGTTGTCATCAGTTTAGTCTGACCAGAAACCAAGGTGTTCCCTCCTCTTTTCATCTTCTCATCTGTTTCATCCAGGGTGAGATTCATGTCATACTTACTCTTCTCATTTTCTCCCATCACGTAGTTTAGCTTCTGAATTTCATGTGTTGAAAAATGTGTCTACTCCCTCTCACTTTATTTGTGGTCATGCAAAGAGCTACCTTATGGATTTTTTTACACTAAATTTGAATGATGTATAGTGTCCCTTGATTTTTGTTGTTGTTGTTGCCTTTTATTTAACAAGCTGGCTGTTAATCTGTAGTTTTAATGCAAGATTTATAGGCATAGTTAATTTGTTATATGAGGCTAACTGTTAAGGGGGAAAATATGCAAGCTTTTCTGTGAGTCTAACATTGACAAGATGCACAAGTTACTCAAATTAATAATTTTGTGACATAGTCCTTTCTGAGTGTGTTTATACTTAGCATTTGTTTTCTCAGTATGTACCTGAAAGAGTCATCAAATGATGGCATCAGCGTGTCCTTGCAGTTGTGATGTAACACAGCTGTTTTTTCCCTGGTGTTCAAGATTAATTGGTTTAGATAATGAAGTGCTGTGCAAATTTCAAAATCTTTCTGTTCATTACTGAAAAGCATAGTGTAGGAAAGCTTACTTCTATTCCATTCACTTGAAAAAATGAATTAAAAAAGTTCATCATCAGCTGTATCTTTTTTTTTTTTTCCTGACAGAGTAGTTATTTTGTAGCAGGAAAAAATGCATGTGTTTTCATTTCTTGTTCTGCAAAGTTTCCTGAGACTTTTCAGAAATTTTTCATCTGCTTTTCCTGCTGGGTGAAACTTTCAACATGCAATGCCCTATGTCAGAAAAGAAAAAGCCTACACCTTTTCTTCAAAGGATATAGAATTTAATTCCTTGCCTTAGGCCTATCCTGATCTTTATGTTGAATGCTATTCTGCTGCAGTGCTTCATATAGTAACTTTAATTTCTCCTTCATTTTTTCTGGAGGAAGGGAGTTGAAATCAGAAAGGCCAAAGCCTATTTGTAGCTGAACGTGATGGTTTAAAATAACAGGAAAGGATTATATAAGTATTCTCATAAGGGAACTCAGGGAAATTTGGGTCCATAGGTGAATGCTGGAGGCAATCTAATGTTGGATGACATAGAAAAGGCAAAAATTTTCTGTTTTTTCAGCTGTTCCCAGGCAAGGGACAGTAATGTGGAAGAGACACAGGTTAAGTACTGTTTAGAGAACATGGATGCATTCAGCTTTTTGGAGCTCTGTGCCAAGATTGACATGAGCTCATTTAGGTAATAGGATTGCAGGGCAACTGTCATCCAAGTGGAAACATGGTAATGGAGGAAAGTCCCGAGAACTGGAAGGAGACTAACATTGTACCAGTCTTTGTGGAAATAAGAACAGTACAGGGATATGCAGGCCGTGTCAGGTCAGTGTCAGTCTCCAGGAAGATCATGGAACACATTGTCTTGGCACTTGTTTCTAGACACATGAGGGGCAAGAGTGTGAATAGCAAAAGTCAACACAGATTTCTGAAGCACAGTTGCCATTTTGCTAATCTGATTGCCTTTCACAATGAAACGTTTGACTGTGAATGAGGGGAATGGTATTACTGTAACTTTATTAAGACTTCTGATATTTTCTCCCACGCTGTTGTCAACAGTAAGCTGAGGAAGCATGGACTGGATATTGAATGGGCTGAAAATACCTCAAGAGTTGATTCTTGTACTCCTGCTGTTCAATTCTGCAGTGACTTGGATGACAGAACTGAACAGAATGCTCCCTCAGCAAATTTATGAATGATACTAAATTAGGGCGGTGCTAGGAGAGCCAAGTTGAGCTTCAGGCTTTAATCATCCCGAGACCTTGAATGAACTGAGAACTCAGCCAATAGGAAACTCATATAGTTAAAAAAGAGCAGACAGAAATTCAACATCTGAGGTGGAATAACACCATGGCTGGGATGCACCTGGCTGAGTCACAGCCCTGCTGAAAAGGATCTACGATCATTGAGACTGTGAAGCTGAATAGGAGCCAGCAGTGTGCTTTCACTGCAGACAAAACTATCTGTGTGCTGGGCTGCCTTAGAAGAAAGGGGGAACATGACTAGCAAACTAAAGGAAGCTGATACCACCCCTACTTGGAGCTGATATAGCTGCTTCTTGGACAACTGTGTATTGTTTCCGTAACCCACAATGTCGTGGTATATAGTTTAGCAGGGAGCAATAGCCATAAATTGCAGCTTGGGGAGTTTAGAATGGACACAGGAATTTTATTTTTTTTATGAAAAGGGTACTATTGTAGTGGAAGAAGTGAGCAGAAAGGCTGTGAGTTTCATCTTTTCCAGTCAGCTACATAAATCCTGGTCTGGTGTTGGAAATGATCATATTTCTAGTGGGAGGTGAGACTAAGTCACTTCCAGCCAAAGTTTCTGTGGTTCTATAATAATGTACAATTGTACTGAAATTACAATTTAAACCTTTGTGTGTAGACCATGGAAAATATAATTTGAGGGAGGATAGTCTGGCTTAGAATTTCCCCCATTGTGATTTCTTAGCTTTTAATGCTTTAAAAACAAGGTAGAAACTGAGGATAGATAATTATTGAAGAATAATCTCATTACATGTCAATGTTCATATTAAGTGGTAAGCAATGAAATAGATCAGCCAACAGAACTGGTAGATGAAGGGGAAACTTAGCTCACACAGAGTGGAATATTGAAAAATTTTGGTAAGATGTAGGTTTTTCCCTCCCTTAACCCTCCCTGGGAGATGCCATCTATGTTTTTAAGTAGGTTTCAGGGATCAAGTCATTACTTCTCAAACTTCTGGACCTTAATGTTTGCAAGAACAAAACATGCGGAAATGAATAAATAAATACGGTGTTTTCTTGATATTGATAATACAGAAGTGTAAAGGTAGCCTGACATATAGATTTTATATCCTTTTTTGTCAGACTTGGTATGACTGATCCATTTTTTTCACAATCTCTTAGTTTTTTATTAGTTTGTCTTTGTTTAATTTTGGTTTTTTTTAATTTGGAAGAGTGACATTAACCTTTATTTCAAACTGTTTGTTTGTATATGTACACAAAGAGAGACAGTATAGGTCATTCAAGGGAGTTAGGACACTTCTGTCAATTGCTTGTGTCTGGTAGAATATCTGGAGATGAGTAAAATTTCAGAGGATTCAGATCTAATTCATAAACACTTTGCATCTCCCTATTTGGTGTGGACCTCAGGTCACATAAATTAAGGCCAGGCAAGTCAGTCAGGCCTTCAGCAGGAAAATTAATCACCTCATAGGCTGTGTGTAGCATATAAACAATTGGGCTGGAAATCAGAGCAAGCTATTCCCAGTAAAGGAAAAACTGAGTTTCATGTTGCTGCGGTAGGCCAGCTGTCTGTGAGTGCTTGATCTCATGGAGAACAACCAACACTTTTTGAACGCATGGTCAGGTCTGCAGGAGACTATTCTTTGTGTTAATCCTCAGATTCAGCAGGGTATTTCCCAGTGTTTGTTCAGCTCTCCCTGGAGCTGAAGGAGAAACACAATGTAATAGTTGGAATGATGGATTTTAGGATATAGTACGTTGATTTTTATCTCTGTAATACTGAAGTGTTTGCCATGAAAATACGTAATTGTTTTAAGCCTGACACAGTTCTTGCTCTTTGAGGGGTTATTTAGAGGAAGTTGTAGTGTAAACATGCCAGATGAGGATTTCAAGCAACAGAGGTGTGATTGTAGCCCATTTTTGTCTACTTTTATCAGACTGTTTATACAGTTGCCATATACCAATACCTGTTGCTGTCCTCCTTCCTTCTAGGTTAAATCTTAAGAAATGCTTGGTACTTTAAAGAAAGTCTACACTTTAAAAGCTTTTGGAGTGAGCATCTTGTAGTTTACTGTGGTGCTGTTCAACAGGACTGTTTTAGCTTTTGTGCTACTCTTAATGGTATTTTCTTTCAATTTTATGGGATACCCTATTTGCTCCAATATATGTGACCAGTGCCCAGAATATAATAATGAAGTTTTCTGTAACACCTGCTGCAGCTTTTATTGTCTAATGGACAAGCATTTCTACAACACTGTTCACAGTCAAAGTTTACTTTGTCCAGTTCCTTCTGTTTCATCACTGTCAGTAAAACTGATGTTCTGCATTTTCATATGCTTGTAAAGTCTTGTTGTCTTCAGTGAGTTTCTTTAACTGTGGTTGTTTAAAGTAGTTTTGCAACCATGTTCTTGGTTACCACATGTATGAATATGTTTTCCAGGTAAGATACTGCCTAGATTTTGATTACAGATTTCATCTGGCATTATGTTATTTTTTTCAGTAGTTGTTTTTTTCTATACTATTTAACTGTAGCCCTAATGAAGCCAGATTTTTGCAGTACGGAAATTTCAATGCAGTTATCATGTTTGTGTCTCAGTTTTGTTTCCCTAAGACCTGAACTGGCTTCATGTGATCATATGAATTCCCTGTAGTTTTAAGCACTTGTAGTTTCAAAAGAAAAGAAATGAATTGGTTCTAGATCCCTCCATATGTTAAGTGGCTTACAGGGGCTTGGTGCTCTACCTGTCTCTTCTTGACCTCTCCTCTTTCCATAGTTCCCTAGGTGCAAGACTTTGTATTGTTGTGTTGCTGTCTCCTGGGATTCAGTTCTTTAAACTTCATTTTCTCCATGCTCCAAAGTTGCTAGAGTGCCTTCCTTGAACCATGATGAATATAACCTTCTGAGCTATGAAAGGTACTAAAGGGTCCCAGCTACAGGGATGTTAGAAAATGAAATGAGACAAAAAGAAATTATATAAAAAGAGATCATAAAGCACATCTGGTTATCTGTTTATTCATATTATCATATCATTCATATTATGGCAAATATGAAATTATCTTCTTGGGCAGGAAGGAGTTACTGGCATGCTCTTGCTATACTTATATATGTGGGAAGTCCTTTCTCATGTACTTCGTTAACACAGAGGATGTGGAGAAGAGACAGACTAATGCAGCTGTGTTCATATGAAGAGGTAGAAGTTAATTTTTCAACTGATTTCTGTGTAAATGTAATTGTGAAAGGGAACTCAGCTGGTAGATCTATGAGCATAGCTACACTCATCCAAATATCATATTACAACAAGTGAACTTACTTGTACAAGCTGTTTGCAAGTGGGCATTGAAGACTGAGATTCAAATGATGTTTCAGTTAATTCTAGAAAATAAATCCTTACATGAAAGTACAGAAGCAATTGTAATATAAAAATTTCCAAGTATAAGTGATGTAATGGCCAAATCCTATGACTTTTTACATCACCTTTCTCTTTTTATCTACTACTATAACTTCTTTTCCTATATGAAAAGGAAGCAGGCCTTACTTACCTAATTTTCACATTATTTTTGAGTACAGCAGATAACCTTTTTTTGTATATTTTGTTTTAATAACTTGTGTTAACCTTTTTGTGTATATTTTGTTTTAGTAACTTGTGTTATATACCATGTTGTTTGATTTTCAGAAGGGTTTTGTCTAGTTTTTGACAAATTTCTTATTTGAGATGAGTTTCAAGTTTAAAGCATCTGTGTTTGTATCTTCTCATTATGTATTTTAAAATACTAAAAAGCTATTAGAATATTAGGAGACTATTCCACTGCTGAAAAAAAAGTCTAAACTGAGATATAAAATTAATGCCTTACCAGAGTTTCGACTATTGTTATTTCTCTCTTGGTAAAAAGTGAACTTTTTGTGTGTTTTTCAAGGTATTGGGTTTTTTTGTTTGTTGTTGGGGTTTTTTAGTTGGTTTGGGGTTTTTTATGGCTAGAAAGAAATATCTTCAGCTAGAGAGAAATATTTGAAAGCAAATTATTAGTTAGGCATACAGATGAAGGACTACTTCAGGAGATTATTATCAAAATATTTGTATATTAGTAGAAAGTTGGATAGCATACAACTGAGGACATGGAGAAAGTGGTGTGTTGTGTAGACTCACCTTAATGTTTCGAGGATTACTTGTCACTGAGTTAACAAGGTAAGTTGTCCTGTCCTATTCTATAGTAAAATAGAATTAAGCTCTGCAGATTCTTGCTCTATATACGGCAAGTTAAA
>VXAU01005475.1:0-16512 GCA_013399695.1 Formicarius rufipectus | reverse complement strand
AAAAAAAAAACCACCCAAACAAAAACAACCCAAACAAACAACAACAAAAAAAAACACCAAAAACAAAACCCCAAGAACAACAAACAAACAAAAAACTATGCAAAAATCTGGTGGTGTTTGTTTGTTTGATTTTCCAGAGGCAAAGTACTGTTATTTTCTGAAAAAGCTCAAAATTAAACATTTCAGAATTTTTCAAATATTCCTCCTTTCTTCCTTTCCTCCCACTTCCTGTCCCCTAACTTTCAAGGTAACATCTTGATCCTGACTAATTATCAATACCCAACAAGGAAATATTTCAGTGAAATGTTTTAAAGAGAATCTAATTATGAATGCATCCAAAATTTTAATATTATCTAATTGCTCTGCAAAGCAATTCTAGACTACTTGCACTATTATGACAATTGCATTATGACAAGCAAGTGTAATATACTGGGTAAAGATTATAAATATTATCCACTGACTGATACAAAAGAATTTACAGTTGTTTATTTAACACAAAGATGAAACTATTTTTAATGATCTTACTCATTAAATGGGTTTCAAAATCTACATTTAGTGAAAACTGAAAGTCTCTTTTATTCCTGCTAGTATAGGAATACTGTGAAAGTGTGAGAAAAATCCATTTTGTTCTCATGCATCTGCTGTCTGATTTTTCTTTGGGTTCTGAATGTTTGCATTCTGTCTTCATTTACTCCTTTACAAGCTCATTCAGTTTTATTAGTTATCACTGCAAGCCAAATGAAATAAAAGGAGTTGCACAGCTGCAATGATATGTCTGAACTGCATCATCATCCTTACTTGCAATAATATGAAAACAGGAAAAAATGAGCTTGATTATGGATCTCAGGAACTTTGCCAGTTCCAATATACAAGTGATTCCCTCAAAATGGAACCATTTTGCACTAGGAACCTTAAAAACAAACAAATAAAACTGATAAACCTGAAGAAATTCCAAGAAAATATAGCCTCTTTAATTCACTGTTGCTGAGCATTCTTTGTCTTCTGAAGTCAATGAGAAGTGTGGACTCCCACTGTCTTCTAAAAATTGAACCAATATGCAGAAAACTTTGTTCATATTTGAGTTATCTTACTTTAACAGGAGCCTATCTTAATACACTTTTAGTTGAGTTTGTGTAATTTGGCAGAAACAGCTTTAGCTGAAAATTGATACCGGCTATCACAATACAACCTTTTTTTTTTTTTTTTTTTTTTTTTATATATACATAGAAGTATATAATTTAAACTTGCAGAATGAACTCTTCTGTACTCCGCAGTCAAGTAATTTCACAGTATTGCAACAGGCATAAAGACTGGAGTAAGGGGACATCTCTCTAGTAGGTTTGTACCTGTTCAGCTCCTGCTTGAATGCATATTTAGTGCAGTGTGTGTTTGTTTTGTAATTTTTTTTTTTTCTCCAGTTCCTGTTTGTAGGTTCACAAAAATTATGTCTTGAAGATTTGCCCTGAGATTTTTAGCAGTGATGCAGGTTGACTTAAGAAGCAGAGATCAAGGTAGCAGTGACATGTCTTTCAAGAATGCAGTTACTTGTAAGAACTCAAACATCAGTGAATGTTTTCACACGTGCAGTAGGTCTGTACTGAATTGTGTACTAGCCTTGTTACTCCAGCAGAGTCACTGTGCTGGTTTAGAGTTAAACTGGCAGGAGAAATCAGTCCAACTCAGAATGAGATCACAAGTCAGAATAACAATTTAATAAAAGATCACAAAATACACTGATAGAGGAGGAAAATTCGTTTGTGCCACAAAAAACAGATGTACAGCCCAGCACAGCGGGGCACAAGCAGAATGGAGCTCACCAACCCCTGTGCTGAGCAGCACATGCCCCCACCCTGAGTTCAAAGTAAGAAGAAAGGAAGAAACCTGCTGGTGAAAATGATGGCTGCAGTCCGGTGGCAGTCTCAGTCTGATCGATGCTCTGGTCCTCATCTGGATCTGAAGAGAGATCCCAGTCCCAAAACCCCAAGCTTTTATCTGCTTGGGCTCAGATGGGAACACCCAGTCCCTCCCCCAGTGCGGAGACTTTCACAATGGGTGATTTACTCTGTGAGGTGAACAATGGCATATTTTTGGCATCCCCAATGGCCCATTAGCAGATACGACCCCTCAGGTGGGTGTGGAAGCAGGAAATCTTCCTTATCTCACAGAAGTTCCTAAACACCCAGCTTGTAGCCTGAGGGGTTGGGTGTGCCCTGGGCAACAGGCCATCGTGAGCAGTTCCTGAGAAAAATGACATAGAGGGTTTAGAATACACACCCACCCAGTGACAAACTGATCCTGGCTACTATAACCAGGACAGTCACAAAATCACTGTGTAGGCTGGGCTTTGCTGATAGAAACACATAAGGCAGGTGCTCAAAAGGAAGTCATGGGACTGGGTGTCTGGAGTTAAGAAGTTACCTTCAGCTTATACTGGCAGGAAGGGCTGCATGGTCTGTATGGACACAAAAGGTTATAAGATACTTGCAGGGTAAAGCCAGCCTCACTTGAAGCTCATGAAAGACTATGTAGCAGTAAAACAGCTGAAGGGATGTGCTGTTCAGAACCAGAGATCATATTTTGTCTTCATTCCAAAAAAGGTTTTTAAGTTTTATAATCAACTTTTTCTGTCAGGAAGACAGTGTGGAGTCTTTAAAAGATAAAATTATGATTTCAGCATTTCCTGGGGTATTATGTCTGAGGGTATGAAACAGTATTTAGTCTTAAAAGCATTTTAATTATATTTGTAAATGTAAGAATTGTCTTCCTAAGCTGTAGGTTTTCTTGTTACTTCAAAATTGTAACTGTTCATGCCACTTTTGTTGGGTTGGGCATAACACACCTTCAAGGAAAGTAAAACAACACATATATTAATGCACTGATTGTACTCATACCCCATAGGTCTCTTTCCCAGTCCTACATGTATCGAAACAACTGTACTTGTTTTAATCTGGTAAAACAAAAAATCAGAAAAACAATTTTATGGGCGTATACATGAAGCTGTGACGTGAACTGTGGTAACAGTACCTGGAAGAGACATTGGCAGGCAAAGAATTGAGTTTAGTCCCTGTGGCTTCCTTGTTTCAACACCATTTCTGTAGATTTTGGACAAAGCAGAACTATAATAGAGTTTTTGAACATATGTTTTGCATTTCTGCATCGGACTACCCAGAATGCTACTAAGGGTCAAATTTGACCTGATCATTTATGAATTTCCTTGTAAAGAATGTATCTATACCAGTCTATTACTTGCTTTTTGGTCTTAATTCTTAAGGAAGATAAATTAAATGGTTTTTCCGTAGTACTTTGAGAAACTAAACAACTTGTTGAGCAACTGTTTATTCTTCCCTCCTCCTGCTTCTGCTAATGGCAGCTTTTGAAACTAAAGAGGAGGATCGAAGGAACAATATCTGCCATGAAAATGTTTTCAGGATTTTGGTATGGGTTATTTTGGTTTTGCATGTATTTATACTTCATCTGCCTAGTGTCAGTTTCAGTGAAACAAGGAAATACAGTAACAAACAAGGCATTTTGAAATAACATCTAAATATTTTATCTTTGTTCTTAGTAAAACATTAGCGTTCAAATTAGATTTCTCTGATTTGATTGCAGTGTTTTATGTTCTTGCCTGATGTGCCTGTGAACCCTCCAAGTAAACCTGTCAACAGTTTTAAAAAATGCTTTCCTCATACCTGTCAGGTTTTAGTAAGGTAAAAGCTTTCAGTTGCCAAAATCAATCCTTGTTTGTTTGTTTTGTTAGAATAAGAATTTATTCCACTGTACAAACAGGGTGTTGTATTCCCTTGTGTGGAGAGTAGGACAAATTTATTCATGCATAGGTATATAGATAAAAATTGAAGTTTACACAGATAATGTGCTTTTGTCTCAAGAGAGTAAAAATAGTGCTGTGCCATTTTTATTTATTTTATTCTTTTGAATTTGGAATGTTACTCTTTGTTTCAAGTCTTTGAGTAAGACATGGTTGATGCTTCAGTTCCTCTGTCAATACCTGGTACAGTCCTTAACTCTGCTTGCTAAATCCATAACCTCTGGCTGTTGCTGAAACACTGTATGGCAGTAGATGGTTTAACTCTGAGAAGAGGCACATGCTGCTGACTTGGTGTTACACTGAGTGTTGCAAACCCCGTGTTTCCAGTGTAATGTATGGTGCCACCTCTTCCTTGGCCAGTCTGTAAGGAACAGCCATTATATATCCAGGGAGTTATATATATATATATATATCTCCTGGCTGTCTGGAGGTTAAGGATCATTGAAATGTTTTAAGCTGAACTTCACAGTAAGTGTTCAAATACGCTGAAGGGATCTGCATGGTTTGTTTCCTCATTGGCACAGAGCAGTTTTGTGCGTACAATGTTTTCTGTCCCAGTTCACATCTGCAAACCGCTGATGGAATCTTTTGTTGCAAGAAACACTTTTATGTCACTGTTATATTGTTAAAAGCAGAATGCTGTAGAAGGAATGTGAAAATTTTGAACTCTGCAGTGTGTCTTTAAACTTGGAAAAGTGACCATGTTTTCAATGGCACTGATAAGTTATTCTCACCTTGGAATGGGAGAAACTTTTGCTTATGAATGCTACAAGGAAAGGGAAGTAGCATAGGCTCTTACCTTGTTCCACTATAGTGGTACCTACAGAAACAAGACTGTAGAGATTTCTTTATCATGGTGGAGAAAAACAGCTTCCCCCAGACAGGTGTTTTAGTACCCAGTGTGACTCTTCCTAGATAGGCCAATAGAAGTCCCTTTATTTTGTAATGTTTTTGTTTATTTTTTTCAGATTTTGAGCAGAGGAATTGGCTTATTCATGCTTTTGTAAACATAGGCATGGTTTTCTGATGAAAAATTAGGTTTTCTTGCCAACTACTAGAGAGCAAAGAAAGCAGAGGTTTTAGGAAATGTGACACAAAGTGACTGAAGACCTCCTTTTTTTACCAAACTTTTGTAGTAGGTAGGGGCATAGTATGAGAAAAAAATTTGCTGTCTCTCTTCAGGAACAATAACAGTAGAATTTCCTATTATTCTTGAGAATTCTTCAGAAAAATTCTGAATTACAAGATCTTAAACTAAGAAACAACCTGTAAAGCTATCTGAACTTAGCTAATTTTTCTGATGTATTAGCATTCCTAGAATAACTGACTGCATTTATGATGATTGGCATGCTAAATAAGTAGGTTCTGTATAGTCAATCTGTTAATGCATGTGTTTATTAAAATTATTTATTTGAAGTAGAGGTTGAGTATTGTTGAGGTGTAAGTAAACCACTCAGGTTCATCTAAGAGTAACAATACTAATAGTCTGTACAAATGTAAATACACAGAAAAAGTTTAATGCCTTTACAATAAACGCAAAGGGTAAAATTAGTGTTTATTTCAGTTGAAGGTATGAGTAGTGAATGGCAACACATTACTAATTTTTTTCAGAAATAATACTTATTTTTTCCTGTTTGTGAAAGTTTCACAATAAAATAATTAAGGTAATAATGAGAAATAATACCTAGTTTGGTGTCAAATAAGTCTACCCAAATCCGAGTTAAAGAATTAAGTATTTCTGTGGATCTTATGTATTTTTTGAACTACAATAATTTCAGTGGGAAAATAACATAAGGTAGAATTATTGTGGAAGTTCCTCAGAATGTTAAAGGCCAAAAAAAAAGATAAAACAGCTGCTGAAGCCACTGGTATTTTAAGTTGTTATCAAGTCTCTCCGTTATTTTCTGGTGATTTTAATAAACATAATCTTCAGTTTAGTGGGCAAAAGACTACTCACCCTGCCCCTTCCCCCATGTTTTATCCCTGACCTAAATATTTTTATCAGAACACTGGCAGCGACAGCACTGCTTTAAAAAGGCAGTAAATAACACTCCTTACACCAGGTAGTCCAAGTGATATCCCACTCTTGCAAGGTCCTGAAGTGCAGACTCATGATGCAGAGATGTGTACAGGAAATGTGGGTTTGGGTTTTGGGATGCATAAGAATGAGGCATTATTGCTTCCACTCCTTTATTATAGAATCTGTTAAAATTAGCAGTGTTCTTGTGATTTGGGTCCAGTTGTGTATGTGTGTGTTGTTTTGGTTTTGAGCTTGAGATTGGTTTACCAAATTCATGTTTGTGTGTGTAAATGAATAATTTAATATCCAAGAGTGGTGGGATGTCTTGAAACTAGCCGTACTGAGCATCTAGCAGCCACTTAAAAGTCAATAATTCATGGTGAATGTTAAGTAGACTCCAGTCTTCTTTTATAGCACTAGTAGCAGTATGTAGGAACAAGGCCTCAAAATCTTCAGTGGTTTGAGGAATTTTTTGATTTTTTTTTTTCACAATTTCCAGGGAATTATGTAGAAGAAAATATAAAGGCAATCTCTTGAATATTTCTCCTCAATCACTTCCTCTCCTTAATGGTTTAAATAGTTCAAGAGATAATTTTGGTCTTTGGATTCCATAGCCTATGAGTCTCTAAAAGATTATAACTTTGTTTTTATAATGTCCCAAATTCTTTTGTCTACAAAAGAGTTCTTTTTTTTTTTTCATTCAGTCTGCTCCACTTTTTTCAAGTTAAAATTACAAGAGAAGTCTTTTAAGCCCCTGTTAGAATTAAATTAAATCATCACTCAGTAGCAGTATTCATTGCCCCTACCAGAAAATTTGATTTAGATTGTAATTTGCAATTAAACTAATATTTAACTTGCTGTCAAAGCTACATTTAAATAACAGTCTTATTAGAAATGGTGACAAGCCCGCATAGATACAGTTTTTAATCTACTTATCTGGATGCCCCTGTGCTTGTGCAAGAAATCTCAAAACATGAATAAAGTACCACAAATAGTGAAATTTTGCATGGGCAGAAAATAAAAATAGTGTGACACCTGTTCAGCCTAGACTGGAAAATGATTAAGCAAGCTGAAAATGAGTACTAGCAGTTTTTGCCAATACCATTTTGCTAATGTTTTATGGAGAATGATAGACCTGTCCAACTTTCAGAAGCACAATAAGGAGTGGGGGATTTTTTGAGTGGCACTAAAATGAAAGCATCTGAATGCTTTTTAAAGTCAAAGTCAGCTTAATTCAGTTTAGAAGCAATTTGTGTTGTGCTGGATGGTGTCTTACCCCAGTGACCCAAGCACATGTAAGGGTGGCACTTGCTAGTGATTAGCAAGTGATACAGGATTCTCACTGAGGTAGGGGGGTGCTCAAGTGGTGCTGTATACTTTGTTTATTTCTGAAAGTATTGCAGCTCAGTGCTAGTAAATGAATTAAAGAGCTGTCACCAGAAATGCATCCTGTGATGCAATAATCCATAACTACTAAAATAGTCCTCTAAAGCAGCATGCACACAAAACTTTGAGAGACCCTAGTGCTGCACTGAGTCACCTTGAAAGCTGAGTGGATTCCTACTTTGGTCTGAACTGATACATATGAAAATGTGTGAAAATATCAAGGAGACCTGATGATGCAGTAGAACAGTTCGGGACTTGATCCCTTGTATCCTCACAGTTAATAAAACTTGCACTGAGGTATGAAGGCTTCCCTTGTTTAAAGAAGACATTACAAAAATAACAGAATGAAAAATTTCTGAGTGAGAGAGGAACAAATAAGTGAAAACAGGAATGCAAAATTTAGTGTTTCTTATTGTAAAAAAATGGTATCATTTGTTGGGGTTTTTTTTGGGGGGAGTGGGTAAAAGCATCAAGTTGCATAGGACTCTGTCTTAAGTTTCTTTAAGCAAGAAAACCATGTCTAGTAAAAGCACTGGATGTGTGAGAACAAACACTGTAATACTATAGTTTTGCCACATATTATTTCTGATGACAGGAGTAAAGTGAAAACTACTTCCAGCTGAAGGCTATGGTCATGTCATAGTTAGAACTGATAATTAGACATTTTCTTGTAATGCAGTGCGAATTATACAAGTAGGTTGATATTTTGATTTGATGAACGGTTCAATCTGCAATTTTTGTTTTCCCAGCCACAGCCAGTTTTGCAGGTAGCTGAGACTAAGAGGATGAGAAATTCTTACTATCGTCTTATTCTTAATTAGTGCATCGATCCTTTGTGCACTAACCCCTGTAGAGTAAACACTGAAATTTCACAACAGTTTTCCACTTAATTCATTCTTGCCTGAAATTCCGTGTCATCTCATATTTCAAATATAAGGTACTTCATATAAGTTGAATCTTCACTTTGTATTCTACTTCTTATGTAGACAGCTTTCACATTTTTCAGATGTTCTTATTCACTAGAACCTTTTTCAAATGACCATATTAACTCCAGAAAATAGTAAATCCAAAAATCAGATTGGTGTTCAGTTGTTCCCTGTTACTGTAACTCCTGAAAAAAAATTAGCTCTTTATTCTGGCAGTAAAGAGTTATGTATTTAAACGTGGGTTCATTCTCTGCTTTTTCTTTTTTTATACCCTCTTTTTAGTAACTATTTTGGAGCGTGCAATTTTCTGTAATGTAGTCAGCTTCCTGTTACCTTCAGTGCAACAAGAATACCCTGTGTCAGGGTACCCTTGGAAATGCAGCTGTCCCCTGGAACACCTGTAGTAATAGACAGCAGGAAAACTTAAGTCTACACACATCATGGAGACTGTACAGGAGAAGGATAGCCCATATGTAACAGTGTGTGTTGAAAAACAGAGTATAAACGGGTTGGCTAATTCCAAGGTAACTCCTCCTACATTTGTGTGTAAAGCTCTACAGTGCTCTGTGAACCAGAAAAGTTCATTTGCTCAGATGTGGCTTTTCAACTTAAATGGTCCCCTGTACGTGCAACGAGACTGTTCTGATAAATCTCTGTGGACGAGAGCTTTGGGTTCATCATTACAGTACCTAACTTGTTAATTAAGGCTCAGTGTGGGTATAAGCACCTTGTTGGCTCTATTTCAGGGTTGACCATGCTGGAGCAGACCTAATCTTTGTAAAGGAGCCCTGAAGAAAGCTGACAGCTTACTCTTGATTCTCATCGATCCCTGTTAAGAGCTGCTTATCTTAGTGCTGTGTGCCAGTGGACATAGTTAAACCTGACTATAGGAACCTGAGAATTGTCAGTAGGGTGCTTCCTATCTGCAGTTTTAACATCTAAACATGTTCATAGCTCCAAGAAGAATACAGCTGCAAATCTCACCTGTGTGTCTGGTTTTCGTGATGCATTGCTTGGAATCAGGAAGATTTGCATTTCTGTAGCTTATAGCTACACATCTCAGATGGTGCTTAAATAGTTTTTGAAAGACTGGAAGACAGTGCTAATAAGGACATGTTATGTTGAAATGCGGTTTTCATTACATAGCCCATAGATTTTGAAATGCTTGTAACTTCAAGTGCTTTTCAGGGGACTGAAATTATTCCAAGCTCTGTTTCAATTTGAGGTCATTAATTTTTAAGTTTCTTTTAAAAAAGGAAAAAAAAAAAAAAAAGAAAAAATATTAAATTGTTGTCAATCTCTAATTATAAAGTGTTGTTTTTTTTTTTTAACTACGGTACTAAAAACTTTTCTTTGAACCTTCCTTATTTCATTGACTGTGTAAACCTTTGGACCGTAATTGTCTCATAAAGAAAACCAGTGCAATAACAGGCCTTTCCCTGTAAAACACAGTACTTTATGAGATATTAACTCTATAACTACTACACTGATTTGTATGTAAAAGGAACATTGCTGAAATAGCTTTTGTGTGAAGCAGGTGAACCCAAAATACCAGTACAAAATTGAGCTGTGAGTTATGGTTCCATAAAGTTTGAACTGCTTCATTCAACGGTAATTTGTTGTAAAAGAAGTTATACTCAAGTAGTTAGACTTGTAATGGATACAAACTTAATTTACTCATTGCTATTCAGTTTTCTAGGAACAGGTGATAGAAAGACAAAATCTATGATTGTCAATAAAATTATATTCATTGAATATTTGCAAAGTTGTTCTAGACTGTTAAAAGTTTGCTATATAAAATTGTCACATCATAATTATAGAGTATCCTACATATTAGAAGGTCTTCTGAATGAAATAAGGTCATCTCAGCGCTTACCTCTTTCAAGGATTTAAAACACAACCCATACAGTCTCAAATTTTGAGTTAATCTAGAAGAATTGGGCCCTTTTTCTTACTTAGGTTTACTTTGCTTTAATCAATATTTCATTACTTTTGGTTGGTTGGTTTGGTTTGCTTTTAATTTTGTTTGCTAAGAGAATGCTACCTGGACAGTACCTCTATTTTTGCTGGTAAAAGTAAACCAAAAACATAAGGCGAAAACGTCTGTGTATATTTGGGGGGTTTTTTTGGTTGTTGTTTTTTTGGTTTTTTTTTGGGGGGTGGGTTTTTTTGTTTTTTTAACAATTCAGACATAGGTGGCCTTTTTTTCTTCGAGATCATTAGCATTGAGGTGAAAGTTAAATGAGGTCCTTAAGTGTAATGCTAGACACATACCAATAGTGTGGTGGGTGGCATGGTGTATACGGTGGGAGGGATTGTGTAGGCTGAAAACTGAAAGCATAAGCACATAATTTTCTTTATATAGAGTAAGCTGGCTGTTTCAGCTGTTGGTTCTATGCAGCTTTCAAGGAAAACTGTGTAAGTTTGGAAGAGGTTTTTGGAGAAGGGGAACAGTGCTGGCTATCAGACATGAAACTTGAATGCTAGGTTTCTGAGTATATGAGTAATTGGATTTGGTTTACCAAGGCAATGGATAGCACTGGCAAATTTAAGTGTGCTTTAACCTGTCTTGTCGTTAATATGAATTACTGGAAGTATTTCTTTCAGGAGGCCTTGAACACACAGGGCAGATGTGAGGATTGTAGCCAGAGGGTGTGGCAGTGTTCCTACCATGATTTACAAGGGTAATACACAATTACAAAAGGCTTCTCCCCACTTCTCTGCACTGCTGTGGGAGTGGCTAAAGCTGGGTTTTTTTCAGCTTAACTGTTTAATGAGACTGGTGAATGAAATCACAGTTTTGATTTCAGCCTTAACAGCTTAAGGCATCTGTGGGGAGAAGTAATTTTAAGCATCTAACTCTTTAAATTTAAGCTGATTAACTATGCTGCTCCTCTCCCTAATCTCTCATACCTTTCAACATATAGGCCATCGTTTTTAACTTCTCCCTCACCCACAACATCCTAAAGTCATTTTAGAAGCTGATACTACTCAAAACATTGCCATTTTTCTCTTTTGTGTTTCTTTAGTCCTGTGTGTTTCTATCACAAGTGTATTTTGAGGAGAACATAAACTAGTTTGTCATTTAGCTCATCTTGTATATCACATTATGCTCTCCCATTGACCATGTCTTCAGCAGTTCACAACCAAAATTTAAGATTTATTCATCCCTCTGACCATTTCCTTCAGCAAGTCCACAAAGGACTCTGATTGTCACATGGCAACAGATTAAAGAAAGGGAAACACTGAAGTCTTAGGGATGAAAGCTTAAACGCAAATCTGAATACAATTATGTTCCACTGGTTTGCAGGCCATATTTCTTTGGTAAATGCTCATTCTTTATAGTACATGTATCATGTTAGTGTCTAAAATATGTATCTACTAAGTGAACATGATGAGAGCCTTTGATTAAGCCTTCAAGCAAAACAATACAGACCTCCAAACCCAACAAACAAGTAAAAACAAAAATAAATCTGAAAAAAAACAAACAAGCAAAGAAAACAAACAAACCCAAAACAAAACAAAAAAAAAACCAAACAAAAACCAGAAAACCAAACCCAAAGAAAAATAATTATTTAAGTCTCTCTTCCTCCTTTTTCTGCCCCTCCAAAATCTAGATCACTGACACAACCCTTTTCAATTTTTAGAAAGCATTCCATTTTCACAAGACTGATAAATCCTTCTTTAATATAATCTCTATTCTACTAAAGACAGAGTCACAAAAGGTTCTCAGATGGATGAGAATGCTTTTTCAGAAATCTAGCAAGTGCAAAGGCTTATTGGACTCTGTGGTTGGTATCACCTTTCCCAGTGGTGTCGACACCTGTCTCAGGTACCAGTCATGCCTGTTTTCCACATTTCATCCCAATCTTCACCCAGAGCACCCCTCAGCAGGCATCTCATACTCTGCTCAGAGGAGCAGGGTGGGATCCTAGGACTGCCCACATACACAATGTGCTCTCTCAAATGTTATAGGACAAGGGGAGGAGCTCACCTTTCCAGTACACTGAGAAGGAAGCTATGGCTTTGGAAGGTAGGGGTGTTAGATCCAAATCACTTGAAGCAAAACTGAAAAGAGCTGAAACACAGATAGGTCTAATACACATCTTTCCTCTCCCCTCTGAGGGGCACAAAGACAAGAGTTATATCCACTCTTTATCTTTCTCAATAACTTGCAATCCACCATCTAGCTATCCTTCTGGATCTGAACATCAGACAGCTCTGAGCATGCTTAGGTAAAGCCCTTCGTATTCCACCTTTGGGTCGAGATCTCTCAGCTGTTCATTGACTTGATCCTTCTTCGTGCCTGGTAATTCCTCACCTCTCCAAACTTTACCTCTGGAAACACAGAACTGGAAGACCTTGTTGTTTCACCTTCAGGCTGAGGCAGAGAAGGCATCAGTTACCTCAATCTGTATTTGCTGCCATTAAATCACCCACCCTATTCCACCATGGTCCCGCATTTTCCTTGTTCCATTTTTACCAGTAATGTAATGGTTGCTTCGTTGTATGCAATTTCTGTTGCAAATCTTGTCTCTAGTTCTGCTTTGGCCTTTCCTATTAACATCCTTGCATGACCTGGCAATGTTTTCAAATTCCTCCTTTGTAGCATGACTCTGCTTCCATCTCCTGACAGAGGAGGGAGTTTTATTCCATATATATTTAGCTTTAGTTATGGGAATGCTCACTGCATATGTGTGAAAACTGGGAACTGCATACAAACTAGAAGCAGTTGCAGCTTGTGCTTTCAGGTGTACAGAGGAGACTTCAACCTGGGCTTTCTGTCATCAGTTTGTATATAACAGCTGCTTGGTGNGTTATATTTATATATAACATAATGCATGAATTATGTGATATGCACGATGCAAAGTGTTTGCTGTTATCGTTTATCCTCAGCGTCACTGAAGTGACTGTAATTCAGCCCAGTTTGTTTATAGATGCAGTGCAACAAAGCTGCATTTGACTAATGCTTTTAGCATTCCAGTCAGTAACAAAAATATTCAGAATCATAGTTCTGTTCCTCATAGAACTCACTACTGATAATTATCTTGGAGAAAAACATGTATTTCTTTAGATTCTGTTTTCAAAAGTCCTGTATATGTATTTTGTAGTAATGGATAGGGAAATTAATGACAAATAAAATTTTAAAATATAATTTTACCAGTTACTGCTTTAGGTATTGACATAGATTTGGAAATTTTACATTAAATAAACATTTCAGGAGAGCTACATTAGCAAACGGGAAAACCTGTATGGAAAATACTGGATGATTTTTTTTAACCATTTGCAACAAAGTTACAAGTCTTTTACATATTGTATGATCACTGAATCTTAAAAATAGATTATACTTAAAAGAGGAATAAAAAAACCTGCTCGAAAATATCAGTTATATTCATTTGTAGTTGTTTTGTGTAGTATTTTTTTTAGCTAGTATGTCCGCACCTACTGCTGTAATAACACATTTATCTGAAAGAATCACTAGTTATTCTGTTCCAAATATTTATTATAATAATCTAATTAATGTTCAGTTACTATCTTGTGATATTCAATATTATTATAGTTATAATCCCCATGATGATCATATGTTTTCATAGTGTCTTGTGACTACCCACTCACAACAGAGACAGTATGTTGTTTATTTGTTATGAAATACATGTGACACTAAGTGTTATTGAATATTCCAGAATTCATACTTTAAGGGGAATTATGTAGTAACGTAGTAATTTATAAGAGTTATTCAGTGAATCAAGTCCATTACATATGACAAGATACAAGCCTTATTTGGATGTGTGAAGTTTCAGCTATTTCTGTCTTTTCTAAAATTAGGTCAGCCATATTGTGTTATGAAAATGTACACTTAGGGCACCCATGTAACTTTAACAGCCCTATCACCATTGCCCACACAACCTTAACTGCTTTATCACAGCTGCTTTCAAACACACTTCAGTTTCAGGGGTCTTCAGGGCAGAATACATTCGAACACAGAAATAATTCTATTTTTGCAGAGCAAATCTTATGTCAGACTTAAAAGTTGGTTTTTACGTAACTGAAAACATCTTGTTAAGTCACCAACTCCATAAACTATAAAGGAATTCTACTTTATGCTTTTAAATACAGATTTTGAAACCTGACTCCAGTTATTACCTAGGTAATATACCAATGCTAGGTATTTGCTTCCAGCACAGCTTGGGACATATGACCAGAGTACTGCAGCAATAGAATGGGACAAAAAGCTTGCTGGGGTTTGCCACTCAAACGTCAGAGGTGTTAATTCAAGTAAATGGATGTTGACCTGGAGAGCAGCAACATAATACAGAATGGTTCCAAAATCCTGAGTGTCACTGCTGATACCCCTGAGCAGACAAGTGGATGCCACAATTTATTTCTACAAATATTAATTGTGAGAGTGGACATAAGGCAGTGTGCAGGTAGATCCTTGATATTAATATTCCCTTCGGATTTACTTGCACAAATTTTAGAGCTTCACTACATATGCCAATATTCTTGAAGTGTATCTGTATGTGTCAGCTGTAGAATACCTTGAATCCAACTGATAAATGATTTTTCTGAACTCTGTCAATATCGTGGGAGAAACAAGACCAGTTGTGTCCTATCAAGCTCCGCGCTATTGAAAAGCCTGAGGCAACCATTCCTATTTTTCAAGTCAAAAAATATGCCAGATTTATTGTTCTGATGTTTTTAAAGTTTATTCATGGCTGTTTGTAATTTTTATATTGTCAGAGTGCAGCTCTGGCCTCACAACGTTCCTTTTTAAATTCCCAATACATAAAGTATTAGTTACTTGTAAAGTGGACGTTTCTCTCAGCACACCCAAATTCATATTTAAGATTTGCTGAGTAAATGCTTCTGCTGCCTTATTGTGGATAGCAGCTTTGTCTTGGATCTTAGCAACTATGTTTCAACCCTCTGTGGGAAGAGAGTACATAAAATATGCACCACAGAGTGGCATTGAGTAAAATGGGATTAAAAAGTAAATCCTACCTCTACAGCACTGACTGACAGATTTCATAGTGTGAGGAAACAACATAAGCTGTAATGAAGAGAAAGTGTTAATCTTAAGTATTGTGTTTTCCCTTAGCGGTCATAATTTTTAATTTCTTTATTTTAATATTATTTAATTTACCTCATACTTAACTCCTTCCACTAAGGAGGACTTTGTTTTGTGGACAAAAAGGGTGACCTGTGTTCTCAGCTGGAAGGTTTAAGTGACTTTTGACTCAGTGTTATACCTAAAACATACTATCTTGAAAGGCTCAGACATCAGTATCTAGGGATGCTGAGAGGCAGAATGCTTATTCTCTTTCTTTGTTTGAATGTGTTAAATTTCCTTCATATATATATATAGGGTTTCAAAATGGAGGTTATTTGAGGTAAACAGTGGATGTAATATGTGTGCAGATATAATAGTGCGTCCAGTGATGATGAAACTAGATGTTTCTATAGGGGATACTTTTAAGAGAGTTATCTTACCTGTCTTTGTCTTAAAGGTTTAAAATAGTTTCATATTATCTGCTTTCTGGAAGTTTTTGTACTCATCTTGGCTGTAATAAAAAAACCAGGGTTATGTAGGGTTTTTCATTTATAAAGGATGTGTGTTTAACTGACTCTGGAAATGAAATCATATGTCTCTATTGTCCTCTTTATATTTTGGTTAGGCATGTAATCTTGTTTTGTTAATGATTTTGTTTAGAAGCCTCGTTGAATATCCACTCAATATTATTTAACTTCCGTTTTATCAACTACTGTTAGCAACGCTATACCTAAGAGCATACTGGAGTTGATATTATATCAAGTTTTGGCATCATGGTATCTAGCTATCTAAAGTTTAATCATAGCTGAACTGTGTTTTATTTTGCTACCTAAGAATGATTGTTAAACTATTTGTGCATTACAGGTTGATCAGAAATTATTTTGGTCAGTTGTCCTTAGTTAAATTCATATGCTTAGTGTTTTTCTAAAGATTCAGAATTTCTGCCAGTAAGCCATAATGCAAAGAGTTTTGGAGCTTGACTGAAAAAGTAATTTGCATTGCTTTGTTCACTTATCTTAGAAAAGGTTTTTCAGTGTCCCAGGTATGAGAAGATGCAACTCTTTAACTTTGAAAATTTACATAGGAGCATCTTTCTTAATTTTTCTAGGTTTGTCTGTTGTGGGTTTTTGTTGCTGTCATTGTTTGCATGTAATGATGGAAACATAGTGAATACTGTTTTCCTGAGAGGCTTTTTAATTTAAGGAAGAATGCCAGACACTTCAGCTTTTTGGCTCCTTAAGCAGATTCAGAAAACATCTCAGTGATTTCAGAAAATTCTTGCCTCTTCATTTTGGTAGCTTTT
>VXAU01005474.1:1549-24555 GCA_013399695.1 Formicarius rufipectus | reverse complement strand
TGGAGTTAGAGTTGTCCTCCTCCGAGGATGGTTGTCAGAAGGCTGATGGGCCCATCCTGCCTGTGGACACACTTTGACCCTTCAGTTGAGACCTGACCAGCATGGGAGACCCTACCAGAGGCACAAACCACTGCCAGCACATCTGACAACCTCATAAGGGCATGCAAGCTTCTCCCCCACAACAAGGGGGTGTCCGTGGAGAAGTGATGATGTACACTTGAAAAGTGTTTGCTGGTACCAAGAATTCTTTCCAGCTTTGGTCCTGCTTAGCTCCATGAACAAGAACTACTGGGATTTGGTAATTTAAAATGACCATTAATCTTCCTCAACATTTTAATTTAAGTGTTTGACTTAGAGATTGCAAGGAGAGTTTTGTTCTGAGTCGTCTTCTCTTTGTGGTCAGCTCTTTTGCCTTTACCTAACAGGTGCTTGATTTTTCACAATTCCCAGATACTATTCACCTACAGGAATTTGATGCAGAAATTAATGTCCTTACACCAAGATACCTGTGTATTTTACTAAAATGAAAACTGCAAGAACATTGGCCTTGGCTCTTGGAGGATTTATGTTTTAGAGGAAAAACTACTCTGAGTTTTAGCTACAGGACCACCCTAGTGCTTCTTGAAAGAACATTTTGCTGTTCTGAAAAGGTGTATTTTTGATAAATAGTTTTTCAGGCAGAACGAACACGTGGCATTCATAGACTTTAAAGCGGCGGTGCTTTTGTGTTTGTTTCTAAGACAGTGGGTTGTGTTTGACAGTGAAGAGGAAAGCAAAGCCCCCTCGCTTTCAGCTCAAGATGGCAAAACATCAGGAGAACCGGACAGTTACTTAAACAGCTGTTCCGTCCTAAACAAAGGCGCTGTGACACCGCCGTGCCCTCTCCAGCTCCGCCGGACCACTCGGGGCTGGTACCGCCNTAATGGGCCGCCTCACTTCCCTTCCTTCTCTCTGCCCACGCTTCCCAATGGGGTGGGTGTTGACGCGCGGCTTCTGCGCGGGCCGGGACCGGGATCGGGACGGGACAGGCCGGGGTGTGGGAGGGGACCGGGATATGGGACGGGACCGTGGGAGGGGACCGGGGCCGGGACAGGGACGGGACAGGCCGGGGAGTGTGGCCCGGGACCGAAGTGTGGGCCGGGACCGGGATCGGAACGGGACAGGCCGGGGGTGTGGGCCGGGACCGAGGGGTGGGTCGGGACCGGGGTGTGGGCCGGGGGTCTGGGCTGTGCGGGTCGAGGCGCCCTTAACACTGAGCAGGCTGCGGAGGCGGCTCTCCCCCCGCGCTCGGCTGTGGTGGCGGCCACCCTGTCGTGCTCGTCCCGACCATTGTGGGCGGCGGAGGGGGTGCGCGGCCTCGGCCTGACGGCCCCTGTCCCCTCAGGGAGGGCCGAGGAGGCGGCTCCGGGAACGGGACGCGGCGCGGCTGTGGGAGCGCCTTCCTGGTAAGTCAGAAGCGACCCCAGGAATCGTACGCTGCCGGGGCAGAGCCCTGCCCGCCGGCGGCAGCACGGCCTTCACTGCCCTCGGTGGCTTTTCATGGCGTGGTTTTACCGAGTCGCTTTTTTTTGGTGTTTCCACGCGGCTGGCCTTTTTCGTCCAGTGAACGGAGTCATGATATAGAGCACTAACATTAAAAGGGTTAGTAGAGATAAGTATAGGAATTTTGCTANGGCCCTGCCCCGAGGTACAGCCCGTCCCTGCCCACTCTGCTCGCTCCTACCGACCCCGCCCCGCGGAGCGCCCGGCGCGGGGTTTGAGGCCCGGGCGGGCCCCACGGCACGAAACCCCCCTCCCGGCCGGCGCCAGTGGCACGCCCCGCCCCCCCGCCGAGGGGTGGTACGTCCCGAGCCTTTATAATGGGCCGCCTCACTTCCCTTCCTTCTCTCTGCCCACGCTTCCCAATGGGGTGGGTGTTGACGCGCGGCTTCTGCGCGGGCCGGGACCGGGATCGGGACGGGACAGGCCGGGGTGTGGGAGGGGACCGGGATATGGGACGGGACCGTGGGAGGGGACCGGGGCCGGGGCNACCGAAGTGTGGGCCGGGACCGGGATCGGAACGGGACAGGCCGGGGGTGTGGGCCGGGACCGAGGGGTGGGTCGGGACCGGGGTGTGGGCCGGGGGTCTGGGCTGTGCGGGTCGAGGCGCCCTTAACACTGAGCAGGCTGCGGAGGCGGCTCTCCCCCCGCGCTCGGCTGTGGTGGCGGCCACCCTGTCGTGCTCGTCCCGACCATTGTGGGCGGCGGAGGGGGTGCGCGGCCTCGGCCTGACGGCCCCTGTCCCCTCAGGGAGGGCCGAGGAGGCGGCTCCGGGAACGGGACGCGGCGCGGCTGTGGGAGCGCCTTCCTGGTAAGTCAGAAGCGACCCCAGGAATCGTACGCTGCCGGGGCAGAGCCCTGCCCGCCGGCGGCAGCACGGCCTTCACTGCCCTCGGTGGCTTTTCATGGCGTGGTTTTACCGAGTCGCTTTTTTTTGGTGTTTCCACGCGGCTGGCCTTTTTCGTCCAGTGAACGGAGTCATGATATAGAGCACTAACATTAAAAGGGTTAGTAGAGATAAGTATAGGAATTTTGCTAGGCTTACAGGATACAAGGGCGACCTGTGTAGCTAAAGGCATATATGGCCTTAAGGACAGTTAAGCAGGATATGTGCTGTGAGAAGCAGGAACTGCTTCCAGCGCCTGCCAGAAAGAACAGGCTCGAGCAAGTGTTGGGTTGGAGTTTAAAAGGACGAAGGGAGGAAGGCATACGGCCTTCATCCCCACGACCACCAGAGTCCACCGAGAACAAAGTGCAGGCACAAGAAGGAGGGACAGGAGGAGGAGGAGACATGAAAATTATTTCCGGGAACTCATTATAATTAGGATCCGCCTTTTGGGGAGTTGACATGAATGTGCATAAAGGAATAATGAACATGTAATACTTGTATGTATATAACCACCTCTTCGAACCCAGCGTGTGTGCGCGTTCTGTGGTGGAGCGATCCTCGTGCTCCCAGCGCGCTCTCTGTAACCACGTGATTGTCGGATTATTATTCCGTCTCTCAAAGCTGGAGTGTCCGCAGTTTCAGTTTGAAAGTTGCTCTAATGGTAGATGCGGTCTCATAAGCTGCATTTATATGCTACTGTGAATTTAGGTGGCTTTAAATTTCCTGACTAAAAGCAATTTAAAGAGGATTGCTGACTACCAAAAACCTGCCTGATAGCAATATTTTTGTTATTATTACCAACAGAAACTGCAAGAAGAGTGTTGGTCATGAGGATCTGGTTTTGGTGTTACGGCTTTTTTGGTTTTCTTTTCTATATAAACCTACTTTATATTTGTAATTTAAATTACTACTTAAGAGTATCCTAATAATACTTCTCTTCCTTTTATTCCCACAGGAGAAAGATGTCTTGAAATAAAGAGTAAGTTACAGTTCTCTTTGTACTAAGGCAGACAAGTTGTTAAGTTCCTGGCCTTTATTTAATGCTAATGATGTAATGCAGGACTGTTACTGAAAAATAACCAGTAACAATTACATCGTAAAATCAGTTTTAATGAATTTTTATTAAATTTGCTTTATGCACTCACAATTTAACAGTTAATGCTTCATACATAAGGGAACACTGTACACTTGGTTTAAGATGGAAAAATTCCTGTGTTTTAAGTAATTAAATGCAGAACTGCTGGCTGTTGATGATGATAACCCTGAATAGGAAGTGCCGTCAGATGCGAGAACTGACGATAACCTTCTCAGTGTCTGAAATACAGCTACACACAGGGAGTCTGAGTGGCAGAAACTTGTCCTCTCTGACTGATTTGGCAACTTTTGTGTATGCTTGATGTCTGTGAAAAGTGTTCCTGAAAACCAAGCTTCATGTGCATCTGTTCTACTTTCTCTGCAGAGCCTGGGCTTTCCAGATAGATGTGACATTACAGTATTGGGAGCAGGTGGCTCTTTTGGGATGGCCCAAATCTGAAGGTAAGAGGTGAATTTCAGTGGAACACAAAGCTTTATACCAAGTAAAATCTAAATTGAGAATAAATTTGACCTAGGAGGTTCCTAGGCTGTAAGAAACTCAAGAAGTGCATTTTGTCACTCCAGAACTTGACTTAATCTGCTTTCCCTTGTCTCTTTAGAATTCAAAACCTGGTATTTCCTGATACTCTGCATAGCTTGCAGGTCTGTGCTGCCATGTGCTAGTTGTGACTAATGTCCACTCATTGATGTTACAGCTCTTTACAAGTGCTGTGGAAGGAAGGCAGTGAGCAGAGCAGGAGAGTCTCCTTAGGTGAGTTTAATATTTAATGTACTTTAGTGTGATACTTTTTGATTGTAGTCTTAAAGAACACGTTTCTGTGTATTCTTAGCTCTAAATGTACAGTGAATTAAAGTCTAGGCCAAAAAGATACAGGCAATAGATGTGTGAGAGCAGCTGTCTCCTGCACTGCAGTTTTGCTGACAGCACTCCATAGAGCAAAGTAAAGGTCTTGCTTCTGCCAGAAATGTATCCGTTCACCTAAAGATATCATGTGATGAAACTAACCCAAAATTGCTGGAATTACCGGCAGATTGACTGGTGGTGAGCAAAGGTTTTCTGATGGTATCTCCTGCATGAACAGATGACTTAATGATGGTGTTGACCCATCACTTAACCATGCTGCTTTGTTAGAGGCGGTGATGCTGAGGTCATCGGGTCTGAGGAAGAAGGAATCCAACAAAACACATCAGCTTGGGGATGGATGTTTGCAAACACAACGTGGCTTTCTGTCTGAAGATGCTAAGGAATGGTAACAGTTACATTGTTCTGATTACACGTACATTAAAATGATCTCTTTCAAAAAAGTACTGGCTCTGTTTTCATCACTTTCCTACATTAAGGAATGATTTCCATTACACAGCACGTTCTTAGCCACACGGAGCTTTCCTAACATGATAAGATGCACACAGACTGCAGTGTATTTACTACAGATAATGTCTGTGGGGCTTATCTGTGTAAGCATTCTGTACCTGGTAATTTAAACAGTTTAAACAAGTGCTGCTGTAATTACTGGAGAGATTAGCCCTTGAATACTTAGCAAGAAGAGCAAATGCAGCTATTTCTGTAGCTTGTTTCAAGGCTTACTGTTAATTATTTTGACCTCAAACTAAGCATCATAATTAAACAAATTCCTTGTGAGCACGTAGTCATTCTGTGCCAAGAAGGGTAACAGCAGCATTAACTAAACAGTTCTAGGTAGAAGACACCTTGGTATTGGGATTGACAGTGAAAATTTTGCTGAAGGGGGGGATGTTGTCATAAAAATAAAAGCAAGGATATCATTTTGACCTGGGATTTGTAGTCCGTAAAAGCAGTCAGAGTTCATTGTCATGGTGGGACTAGGGAAGAAGTGACAGCAGAATGTAAATGTTACTCCAGCCCTGGATCACAGATGAGACTTCAGGGACTGCCTGAGCTGTAATTGCACTTCACGTAGTTCAAGTAAAGACCTGACTCTTGTTTCCTGACTGAAAGGTGCTGTGACGTGATGCTCCCCACGTGGTATCACGGGGCAGGGTGTCCGTGTTCCTCCAGCAGCACAGCTGGGCTGTTCTGTCTTGGGTGTAAATTAGAATTAATGGGATTTTTTTCCAGAATCATTACTGCAATACATACAGGGTTTAATGAAAACACTCAGCATTGGTAGTGGAGTATGTAAAACTTGGTTGGGTTTAGTTTCTTTCTATCTGAATGTGTTTAGAGTATGAAGAACAGGTTACTTGGCTGTTTAATTAAAATACTGGAGTTACATTTGTTTCCAGTGTTTAGAGAACAGAACCCTTCTTGCCTGATTTTTAAGAACTTTCTCAAATTGAGACAGTTTGGATGGGTGGAGACCTGACACAGAAGTTTCCTTCCTATGATCCAATACGCCTAATTCTCTCCAATAGAGATCCATCAAATATACCTGGTTAAAAGTGGGGAGAAAGCTCCCAAGAATAAAAGTCTTTACCAAGAAGATTGCTGAACAACAATACTGATGAAACTGGGTTAAGCAAACCGGAAAATTCCCAAGCTCCCCTCACCACTTAAAACCTGGCAGAAATGGCTTAGAGGTTCCATGCTGGAGTGAGGCTGCAGTGCTGGCACAGCACAGGCAGTTGGAGCAGGGCTGTGGACCCTCAGGGGACTGGTGGGATTCACAAGATACCTGCCAGATGCAGCATTGAGACCTGCTCCCTTCACCTCTCGTGGTGGTTGTAGTCCTGATTTGCCAAGGTGGTAGTAGAAGTCCTGTGGAGTGAGAGAAAGAGATCCCTAACTGCTCAGTGAAGTTTGAGTGTGGACTTCTATTGGGCTTCAGGGTAGGTGGCAGTTCCTCTGGTACATCCCCTGGGCTGTGGAGTTCTTCACTGCATGATTAATACTGGATCATGGATGTTTCAGGAGTTAAGACACTTCTGAGATGTTAAGGCTGCCTGTTATTTCTGCAGAGATGAGGATTTTCAGGACATGTGAATTGTCCCAATGCCTCCTCCTGGGAAGTAATCACAGCCGAGTCCTTGTGGAAGGACAAAACACCCTGCTCGGAGCCTGAGATGGCAAGTGTGCACACCCTTAACACCTGGGTTGTCTGAGCCGCCAGCATTCCAGTCTTTTCACACTTGTGGATACATTTTTCTAGGATAACAAGAGTACCACCATTATCTCAAGTCTCCCTCCCCACAGGGTAAATTAGCAGGCATATTTGGGGAAAAGAGAAAAGGTGGATACCAGAGCCTGTGTAACCCAGGACAAACCTCCTGATGCTTCTTATGTAACACGTGTTAGAAATTAAAAGGTTTTAAAGCTTTCAGAAAGCAGAGGAATGCACCTTGGGTTTTTTAAATGAGAATGTGTAGGCTGTGGATGGTCATGGAGGTAAGAGTAGCCACATGTCCTCAGTAAACAGGACCAGCTCAGCAAATCCTTGCTTGACTGTCCAGTGTGGTGCTTAATTTGCTGGAGAAAGGTTTGCTGCAGCTTGTTCTTATAATTGTTCTTGCTTTCTAGTATGTGTCAGAATTATCATTAAGAAAAGCAGGGTTGATCTGGGAAAACTTGGGTAAACACAAAACAGTTTATTGGGGTTTTGTGCTTACAAATGAGTATCTATTAAAGTTAACTATTCATGAGTTTCATTCTAGCATTGCTTGTTTATTGTTTTAATCAAAAAGTTCCTCATCAGGGATCGTCTAACATGGGATTTTTGCTAAGATGAATTAATGGAAAAGTGTTATTTCTGTTAGAATATGGTGCCTTTCAAACAAAATATGCATCCTCAACCTACTCCTGTGATCTTATCTGTGGGAGCATAGATAATTTCACTGTTTTACAGTGCTTGAGGGAAGGGGAAATAAAACCATTCTGTTTTGATTACATTTGGAACACATAAAATGCAGTGTTGTGGAATAAGCAACAGACAAAAACCTGGGTTTAAAACACAATTATTTTGGATCTTCTAAAGTTTTAAAAGAACATTTGGCAGGAGTCCCTTGGCACTTAACAACAGCCAAGAACCACAGATAAATGTAAAATGGATTAAAGCAGAAATAAAATATGCAGCGAAGAGTGGCTGATTGACAACCTTTAGCAGTAAGAGAGGTGGCAATGTCATGTAGTAATTTGTGAGGGAAAATACACTCATTATATATAATCCCCAAGATTTGTGCTGTGGCTGGACCTGATGGAGAGGGATTGCAGTGGTGGAGAAGGCAGGAGTGGTGTGACCTTGGCACAGGGCAGGGCTGGCCTCTGTTCCTCATTGTAAATTACAAGCTTCACATTTCATAGAGATGCTGGTTATCATCCTTTTTTCTTGACTAGTAGTATAAAGCAGTCTTAACCTACAGCAGCATTAAAAAAATCACTCATGCAAACCCATAAATTACTATAATTAATATATCCCAGCTATTAATGGAAATCTAAAGTTTTTTCCTGCCTTGGTGGCTGCCATTCTACCTGATGCAGTTTTAGCTCTATTTACTTGAAAGGGATGTGTATCTTCACTTTTTAGAATGAAATAAGTCCTTAATTTTGAAACTTCACTGCTTGAAGGCAGATGAATGAGCAACTAATTTTTCAGTTCTCTCCCTCATTTCACATCAGTGAAAGAAAGTGAGGCACAAAGGAGCTGCTGTTTCCTGGCAAGGAACAGCTGAGGTGGTATTGGTGTCATGCAAGAAAAGTGTTACAGGTTTGTTCTCTTACAGCTGCCACCTTGGCAAATGCTTTGTCACAGTCCCTCATGTGCCACAGGCAGCAACTCTGAGCAAAAATTGAGGGCTCAGAACAGCTTTAGAGTCTTCATGCTCAGTGCCCAACTGACCTTGTGCTACCAGAGCTTTAGCACATTTCACATGTCCTTAAAGAAGGACAAGGTTAATGCATCGTGGTCTGGTAGGACAAACCTTTACCTTGTTAGTTCATGAATTTAGTGTTTCAATTTTATGGCTTGGAATCAACTGTAGCACAAACACGAGCTGATCCTGATACTGCTTAACGTGGTAAGAATTGAAAAGGTGGAATTTTATTTAGAGCTTGGCAGGAGGACAGGGAAAGGACGTGATGCATTTTGTGCTCATGTGCTCTTAATTCAAAGGAGAAATAACATCTGTCCTGCTTGAGCCCACAAGATGGGGCAGTGATCAAGCTCACAGTGTTTCTTGAGAGATTTTATAGCCCTGGAAGATGTGTGATGGGGGAAACATGGGTTTACTGCTGGTTCCTTCCCAGCTATCTAAAAAGATTTGCAACTTTCATTACAATGTAGAGAATGCAGTGAAAATGTCGACTCTTTAATTAGTTGTTAATTAATGTGTTTTAGTATTGGACCAGCAAAGACTGTGATGCTGTGCAGACTCACTGCAGTGATGGTTCCAACCCCAAAGGGTTCCTGGCTGGGGCAGACAGCAGTTACATAGAGAACATGAATAAACAGTGTGATGAGGAGCCAGAGGAGTTAAAACTCCATAAAAACAACAATGCTACATGAAGAATGATTCTCTCTTCATTACCTTTCTCTCCCTGGCAGCCTCAGGACTTGCCAGCCCAACTGTGCCTCCTCAGTGGTGGGTGTTGAGCTTCAGCTCAGCTGGAGTCAATAAACACCCACCAGCCCAGCACCTGCATGGAACTGAAACCTGAACAAAAATACAAATGAGAAAATCACTTTATGGAGACTGAATTTGAAATCCCTGCTGTTTTAATCAAATGGAGATGTTAAAAGTTTCATCTCCAATAATTAAGACGTTTCATGTGCATGTTTTCTTTTCTTTTTGTAAACTCCTGTCAGTTTTGCAAGTCAGTGCTTAGTTGTTGGTTTGGTTTTTGGTTTGTTTTGGTTTGGTTGGTTTTTTTGTTTTGTTGGGTTTTTGTTTGTTTTTTTTTTTCTATAAGAGTTTTTTTAATGGTTTGTGGTAAAATAATTGCATGGCATAGCTGCAACATGAACTCTAAACAAATCATGATTGATACTTCTAAAGCTGCCTGTGGCTTTCTGGTGATTTCTCCTTGGTTTTCTTTATCACTTCAATTTATTTTCTAGATTTTTTTTTTAATTACCCCTTTTTGTTTTTCCAGATCCTGTAGGACAGTTTCTGCAGGTTTGATTTTCTTTGTTTTTTCTTGTATTCTGGACACATGCCAACTGTATCTGATGACTTCTTATTGTTGGCAGTGGGTTTGTATTGGATGCTGTCATTAACAGAACAGGGGAACAGGTTTGAGGTTTAATAGCAGATTCAGAGACAAACTTCCAGCTTATCACCTGTAATAAAAAACAATTTGTCCTGAACAGCTTAAGCTTTATTAATAAATACCCTAGTAAGATGCTATGGTAGCAAATGCTTCTGATAAGGATTTGGTTATTAGAGCCCTTATCTGACAGCAAGTGCAATACTGGTGATCAGTGACTATGTGCAGTTGTTTAATGCAGCCCACAACAGCTAGTGTAATGTCTTACATCTCTTATGTCTCCACCAGGTAATCTTGATTCCAGATTACCTCCTCATCACAGGTGAAAAGCTGGACCTCAGACTCCTGCTGTGGGGGGATGAGGAGAGGGAAGGCAAACTTGGTCAGTGGTTGGATAAAGCAGTTTTACTTAACTGTTTCAAATCAGATATTTATTACATTCACCCATAGCAGTAAATAATAAAATATTTGTGCCTGGTGTTCCTCAGGGTGTTAAATAGAAGGGATGCCTGCTGGGAAGGTGATGAGAGTTGTTTCAAAGCAGGGTGTGAGCTGGGAGCTTGGAAAAATGCAGCAAATTCAGCAGGTGTTGGGAAGACACTGTACCTGCACTGTCAATCAGATTTAATGTGTATCCAACACTCTCCAAACCAGCCTGTTTGTGCTGTCCCAGGGGGGAAGGGCCTCTGTGTTTGCGGGAGGTGATACAAAGCTTCAGTGTTGGGGCCAGGCTGATGATGTTTCGAAACAGGAGGCTGCATCAAGGAGAAGGTATTTCAGAGGTGCTGCTTTTATGCTTCAAAAAGGTCTTGGGAGATGACAACTTGGAAGCCTATATGCAAGCTGAGGAAAAGGGTTTCAGGGAAAGCAGGGCTGAAAGAACAACAAAAAAACCTGTTTGAAGAACTGTTGTGATGAAGGAACAGTCACAGGATAGTTTTACTGCTACTTTGTACTTCTCTTTATCTCTTTCTTGTAACTTCCACATTCTGTGACTTCCTCTCTGTAGTTCATACATCTTATCTGCAGACCCAGTAACCTCAGCCTGCTGCTCCCCTAAAGAGAGTTCCCTTGAAAGCACAGTTCACTCCTCCACCTCCCTCTGCACCAGAAACTCTCTTCAAAGATCCAAGTTCATGGGCTTTCACACAGCCATTAGAAAAACCAACCCTCAAAATGGGCTGAGCTTCACCAAGAAGCCACCCAGAGAGCAGTGGCAGCCATCAGACCAGAGCTGTCCCTTCATCACAACAGTTCTTCAAACAGGTTTTTTCCCTCCTCAGCACTTTCAGAGAGTGTGTTCAGGAGTTCTGATCAGTTCAGAGAGGATATTTGTGCAGAATTAGAACTACAAAATGAGATTTAAATTGTCAAATATGTGGCAGACTTTTTTACCAAGGCCTCTTAGGTTCATTCTTCCCAGGCACTTCTTGTTGATCTCAGTGATGCCAGTTGCATCCAATCATTCTGGAAACTTCTCTAATAACCCCCCACAGCCCTTGATAATTTGATCCCCTGTTAAAAAGTAAGGTCTGCAGGTTCTTGCAAGAAGCAGTGGCCCAATCCATGTTGAACAGAGCTTGAACAGTCTTAGTGATAGCCTGGAGGCTGCTCACAGACTGGTGCAGGGCTTGGCCTGAGGTCATAACTGACTTGGCCCTTACTGAGGAAAACCTGGTGCTCATTAAGAGCCCCCAGGTGAGGCTCTTTGTATCCATTTGGTTCTAAACAGCCACCCTCTTGCTCACAGGATGAAAGAGTAAACTTCTGGGCAGTGCTGGATAGTTTTGGGAGGCAGGTAAGAAGAAAAAGCTACATTTCTGATGGATAAATAAGCAGGAAGCCTTTGAAGCTGTCAGGGTGGCATGCAGAAGGTCCCAGTTGTAAGAGGAAGAAGAGGTAGTGATGTCCATTAGAAAAGAAAATTAAAGCAGATAGGAAAAAAATATGATTTCCTAGAAAAGCTGGTGTCTTATCAAACCATTCAGGTTTTCCTAGAAATCAAGGAGAGAGAAGGAAATAATGGCAAAGTATTGATCCTGCTGCAGGGAGGGAGTTCATGAGGAGGCTGTTGGTGTCTGTAACTTTGGAAGAACTTCTGTTGGGTTCGGAGGGAACAGTAATGTGATTTGGAGGAACACACAGATTAAAATGACAAGAGGAGACCTCCAGACACTTACATATGTAGGAGCTGTAGAGCCCAGGTGATGCTTTTTTGTGAGTACATGGCATTGCTTCCAAAATGCCCTAGTCTGGAGCTTCTTTCCTAGCAGGAACTACCATCTGAGAATATTGTGTTAGTCCCCTTCATGTGAGCTATGCTGAATTTGAGGGGGACTGACTCCTAAAGGAGGCTTGCTGGGCACATGGGTTGGAGCAGATGGGTGATGTTACTGACATGCAGACCTGGGCTGCTCAAATCAGTCTGTGAGATGTGGTTTATATGGAAGGCACCTAAATTCTAGCTGCAGTTCCATGGGGTGTGAGTGCTGCGTGTTTGAAGGTGTAAGGAAGACTGATCCTGCCTTCTGTTGCTTCCTGATTAGTATGAACACTTACAGAAGCAATATCCACTCAGGTTAATGAGCAAGAACGAGGACAGTTTCAGGGAGAGATGCACAGAAGACTCAGTTTAGCTTCCTCTGGGGTGGGAAGCTGAGTTTTCTCCCACTGATGCTGGGACTTGGTTCATTTAGTGCATTGCAGATGTCTTCCCGTGCCACCAATTCACTGGATGGGCCAGATGTGAGCTGAGGTTGGACCTGAGCTCTAGAAATGAGCTGGAGTGAAATAGAACTTACAAGAAATAGAGCTTGCATGTCCTGAGTGTTGCAATGCTTTAGGCTGTTCTACTGCTTGCTTTTGTTTGTGGGGTTGATTTTTTTTCTCCCTGGCTGAACAAAGGGGTGATTTTTACAGTAACTTTTGCCAGTTTTTGGGAAAATGTGTATCACCCAGTTGGCCTTGAGCTCAGCTGCAAAGCCTCTTCTTTAACCGCTTGGAAGGGAGAAGTAGGTGCTTTGTTCTTTTGAAAATCTCCCTCTCATAATTTGCCTGATTATCTTTTTTATCCTTCCCTGAGCATAACTGGTGGCTTTTCATGGCAAAAGAAGGCAAGTGAAGGGCACAGAAAAGGATGAGGTTTGCATCTCAGCCTGCAGCTCTGTGCTGTTTCAGTGCACGTAGTTGGAGGGGAGCTCTGAGCTTGCAAGAAAGCACAGCTTCCCTCAGAGCACTTGGGAAAACACTGAGCCTTTAAATTCATAATTTAACAAGCAGGTGGGCACAGTGAAGGAGATGAAATAAAGCGAAAAAACCCTAATGGTGGAGTTCTCCTCCTCTGAGAAAGTGATGTATAAAGGCACACAGCCTGAAGCAGCTGCCTTTTATTGTGTGTCTTTGAATTCTTTCCACCTCTGGGATTTTTCTGCCTGCATCTCTGTGTGCAGGATTCCACAGGAGTTTGGTAAGAGCTGGGATAGCAGGCACCAGATATTGATTCTTTACTGCTTTATATTTCATTTATATAAGTAAGCTGGAATTACAGGTCTTACCTGAAGGTAGCAGCAGGACAAAGAGATGCTGTGATGATGCAGCTGGATTTTTCTTATTTGTTACAGCCAATATTCCTTCCTTATCTTAGGGTTTTCCACATCCACCTGCCTTTCTACATATCTTCTCCAGGAGTTTATCCCTGTAGGACAGGCATGTCTGTAATGAGGTGCTTTGAGGTTTAATCACATATTTTTATGTTTTGTTTAGGATTGCTCTTGCTTGCTGCTTGCAGTGCAAAATCCTAATCACAGAGCATTCCACAAAGGTTTGCACAAGCCATGGGGAGCTCTGGTTTCCCCTGGAGAAGGACACAGCTGACAGGTAGCCCAAGAGCCACAGGGAGAGGCAGAAATAGAGCAGCCTCAGAGCACATGCCTTGAAAAATCAGTTATAAATGCACAGGCCAGATTTCAGTGAGTTATATATTGATCTTTCTCTCCTCCTTGTGCTTCACTTTTGTAAACCTCACATCTATTTCTGCTTCCACTAACAACTGAGAGATGCCACATGCAACAGGCTCACTGGCAGGGGATGGCTCAGCCCGCCCCACCGGGCACAGCTAAGCCCAGCATCCTGTAAGGATGTTCCACAGGTTTATTTTTCCTCAGATTGAGTTAATAAAAAATCAACAAAGACAGATGGCACAGAAGCCACAGAATCAATAAACTATTAAGAGGCAGGGGAAAACTCAGAAAACTGCACATATAATTAAAGGTGGTGGTGAACAGGTTGCATCTTTTGACTCTATTATATCAGGTCTTCAGTTTTATGTAAAACTGTAAACTAAGCTGAAGTTAAAACCAGCCATGTCTGCATATTTACAGAGGAGAAGATAGAAAATGCAAGCCCAAAACTGCCAGAAGGGCCTGTAAACAAAACAGCTCCAATTCCTCATCCATCAGGACTAATTGAGCCATGGGCTTCTGCACTTCACGTATAACCAGCTGGCAGTGTATCCCTAAATACCTGTGCTGCAGTGCCAGCTTGGGATCCAGCATTCCCCCTGTCCTTTCCAGTGAGCAAACTTTTCTGTTCACCCTTGTGAACAAATTTTGTGCTCATATTTTATAGAAATACAAATCAGAGAATGGTTTGGGTTGGAAGGGAGAAGAGCCCTGATCCTGGCCAAAACCTATAGCACTGCCATAGGAGCAACTGGAGCAGGAGCACAGGTGATGTCCACCTCAGTTCCTGCATGAGCTGAGATGAATGAGGAAAGGAGCAAAAAACCCCATTTTATCAATAAGTGGTTCAAGGATTGGTGCCACCAGGAGAATTCTGGGGGTTTTTTTGATCATGGGGCAATTTTTATGGTTCCAAGCCTGTTAGAGTCAGATGGGCTTCATCTGTCTAGCAAGAGCAAAAGAGTCTTAAGCTGCACCAGGGGAGGTTTAGGTTAGACATTAGAAGGAATTTTTTTACAGAGAGATTGGGCATTGGAAAGGGCTGCCCAAGGAGGTGGTGGAGTCACCATCCCTGGAGATAATGAAGAAGAGACTGGGTGTGGCACTCAATGCCATGGTCAGGTAGATGAGGTGGTGTCGGGTCAAAGGTTGGACTCCATCTCAGCGGTCTTTTCCAACATACTTGATCCTGTAAACATCAAAGCAATAGGATCCATCAGCTGCTTTTTGTTACTGTAGTTGTGGTAAAAGGGAAATTTCACAACTGGATGGACTATTTGCTCATTGAAATGTGGGAGAGAATTGATGAGCTGGAAGGAGAAGGTGGCCTTATCCATCCATCCCATCTCCTGGGGGGCTGCTTCTCCTCAGTGCTCAGCATTTCGCATCTGGCACCTTTTCCCTGGGCCCTTTTGGCATTTGCCTTATCATTCCACCAAGAATTAGACACACCCTAACTGCAACATAATTTTGGTTCTGAGCTCTGTGATTAGCAGGAGCTAAAAACCTTCTGGTTTCTGACTCTGCTTTCTAAGTGCTTTGTATGTAAAGCAAGTAGTCCTTGAGGGATAATACTTCCATTACCTCTCCGAATGCTGCTGTACACATTTTTCCCTATCAGCTGAGCTCGAGAACACTTGTTTTCTATCTCCAGGGCCAGTGTTCAACACACTGGCATGAGCTACCAGTAAATAATGTGAAAGATTCCCCTAGCCAGGACTTTCCCCTTCTGTTAGTAAAGGGAAAAAATATCAGACTTGAGGTAGTGTGGGAACTGATGAAAGTTTTAGCCTAAACTCTTAGATTTTTACATGGTCAGTTTTTCAGTCCCAGATGGTGTGGGTGAGATTTGTCCAGGTCTCAGTTTTTTCCTTTCTTGTAACCCTCTTCAGAGTCACCTTCTCCACAGGGAAAAGTGCATCTGGCAAACAACTTCTTTAGCTCCTGCAGGTGTCTTCTCAATTTAACCAGCTGAAGCATGAGTTGATTCTTCTCACAATAACCAGAGTGTTCCTGTAGGTTTTGGTGTGACCACAAAAGCACTCCCCAGGTGCTACACTTCAGGTGGGAAAAGCCTAATTTTGTGTGTGGCCTGACTCATGTTTTTAGGGGAGACCCTGGCGCATATGTAGGGCTGGTGGCTCTGCTCTGGAACTGTCTGCTCAGGAAAACAGCAGTCCAGTATACCTAAATTTTGGATATTTGGGGTCTCTATCAGATTTTAATGTAGCTCCACTCTGGGCAGCTCAGCATGATCTTCCCTTGGAGCAGGAAGAGCAGTGTCTACTCACTAAACATCTGCCATGGTAAGTGCAGAAATCCTTCCTGGTCCCTTCCTAGCACTCTCAGGGCTCCCTAAGCACTGCCTTTTCCAATAAATATCTGTAATGATGATAGAAATCAGCTGACCTGCTGCTCTTTGGGTTTTCAACTGGGTCAGTTTTTTTTTCTGTTTGAAAAACATGTTTTTCACATTGAAACCCCACCTCCTTGTGCAGCAGTGGTGATTGATTATTCACTCCCCCAAACCAGTCATTTCCTACAAACTTGCTGCTTCACAACCCAGAGGCTGCAAAATATGGTAAAAACACCCCAAAGCAGCCTATACCCACCACCCCCTCCAGTTCTCTCCTGGAGTGCTTTGCGTTCCCGAGGAGCACCTGGGAAATCCTCCACACACTGAAAATGTGTATTTTATTCCAAAAGCTTAGAAGAGAATGAAAACAAATACTACACAAGCTGGGGTTTGCTAAGGCAGAGAGGAGGCTGTGTCAGAAACCTCAGCCCAAAGCCCAGTCCTTCAGCAAGTGCAGACAAATCCATTTGCCTGCCCAGACACCCTCCTGAGTGCCTGGTATTTGATTTTTCTTCTGAATGAACAGCAGGAAAGATGAGGAGTGAGGAAAAGATGATTTATCCTAAAGCTGAGTGAAAGTAAACTGGGTGAAAATATGAGTAGGCATCAGGGAGGACCTCAGTCCTCCCAGGGCTTGGTCCTGGTGGGGAAGGATTTGCACCTGTGTGGATTTGGAGAAGCTTTTCTGGTACAAAGCAGAGTGTGGGTCTCTCAATAAGGTGAAATGAGTGAGCAGCCTCAGAGCCAGCCCTGCACTGCAACTTCCCTTTGTCTCTTCTGCCCATTTTAAATCTCCTGGCTGGGAACTTTCCTTCCTGTGAGTGGCCACTCCCTGCAGATACTAATTTTTAAGACAGGACCCAAACCTGTTGTATTTCTTATTTTCTGGCCAGTTTTGGTGATAAGTAGCAGTCATGACGTGCTGCCTGGGCATGTGCAAACCTGGATCTTGACATCACTGGCTATAGGGTGCTGTAAGGGAGGGGAGTGATCCCTATTGGGCCTTTAACTCCACATCATCATCTTAGAAGACCTCTATTCCCCCCAAGACGTGGAAGGAAAGGCTGAGTCCCCAAAGCCCAGCAGGTTCTGGTGTCACAGGGCCATCAGGTCTGTAGCTGGTGGTTGTTGAGGATTTCAGAGTGTTTCATGAAGCTGGAGCTATGAGACTCTCATCACTGCAGGCTGTTGGAGCACTGTGAGTGACAGGTCTGGTTCTTGTTTGTCCTTCAGAATTTAAGGCTAAAGACATTCAACAGCACTGGAAAGTTCATCTCCTCTTGCTGTGTGCAGTCTGCTGGTGGAATATGGCCCTTAGGCAGACAAAAACTCAACTGCCCCTGGAGCAAAAGAGGAGTGGGATCACAGGAGGTCAGGGAGAGATTAAATCTGTTGCTCACCAAGGAACATTTCACTGGAGAGGTTTGGTCAGTTGTTTTTTTCCCCTTCCTCGTCAGCATTATTACATGAATAATACTAATAAGGTCAATTAGTTTCCTTGGCAATAGCAGCTATTGAGGGTGCCCTCCCAGTTAATGGAACACGGGAGTCTCTGCCTTTCTGAGGACACGGATGGTCATTCCACAAGGTCAGGATCTTCCTTCCTCTCCTGCTGCTGAAAAGGGGTGTGCTGAACCATGGAAGAGCCCTGGGATGTTTGTGCCTGACTGCAAAGTCACTTGCAGTGGGACAACCCCGTGTGGTGCCATTGCCTAGAGCAGCCTTCTGCCCCCTCAGCCACTGCTGCCTCCCTTCCACCCCTTAGTCCTTTGGGTCCCTTTCCCCTGCATCAGTTTTGGGTTGACATTTGCAGTCTTCTGCTGCTCTGCAAGGGGCTGGTGAGAATCAGCAATGCTTTTGGCCTAAGTATTTTTGACCTTCTTGATGTCCCCAGCAGTGCTTTCTGTTGCTTCTTTGCTTTCCTGCACTCTGTGTGCTTGAGGATGACCCTCCCCAGCCCTCTTGCCTGCTTCCAACTATCACCCAGGAGTGTAACCCTCATTTTAAATGAATAATCACTTTCAGAACCTGACCAGGGCTTGTGCAAACTCTTCAGAGATAACCCAGCTGGAAGGAGCCCTCTGGAGTGTTCAGCACCAGCCCCCTCATGCCTCTCGTTCCTCTCTCATTCCTTGCCTGCTGTTTCCATTCCCCTCACTGTTGGCTCCTCAATCTGCACCAAATGATTTCCAATTACATTTTTGTTGCTGAAGGCATAAATCTCCCCTAGACTAGTTTTTTCATGCTCAGGCAGAGCTGTGGTGCTGGTAGAGGTAACTAACCAAATCAGACTGGGGTGTTCTATGGGCTTTTTTTATTTTATGGTGGCTGTTTCCTCCCCTCTTTGACAAGAAACGACCTCAGTCAACTTTAATATTCCACAAGCAGCAATTTTGCAGTCCTTGAATCCTTCTTCTAGGGCCATTTAAAAGCTTCTGACCCGAAGCACCAGCACAGGGAACATTGATTATATACAGAGTGAGCCCTGAGCTTGTTTTGATGCTGATGAGCTGCGAAGGGAAACATCTCACACTGCTTTCTTAAAATACCAAAACAAAACCCACTCTTGACTGAGCCCACAGGATCATCATTATCCTGAAATGCACTAAATGGATAATTGAACTAATCCACACTGTGAGGAAGGGACTGATTAGGCAAAACCTCTTGCTTTTATAACCAGTAACTGTCTCTATTAGAGCTCGGGTTTTTTTTCCTTTTCCTATAAAAGTAATTTGGTGCATCCTTCAGCACACAGAGATATATTGATAAAAGGCTCTTTCTAGCTCTTTCCTTGTCTCAGAAGGGCTGAATGCTCTCTAGGCACAGAGCTGCTGGCACAGCTTGCCCCTACCAGTGGAGCAGAGGCAGCTCAATGTCTGCACAGGGCTGAGGGACATGGGGTCTTTCTCTGGAGGCTCTTCCTTTGCATCATGACCCTGGATGATCATGTGAGGATCCCAACCACAGCTGGGATGGGGTGCTCCCAATTCACAGCACATCTCTGGCAGCACTGGGGACAGAAACTTGCACTTATGAGGGTGGGCAGGCTCTGGCACAGGTTGGGCAGAGAAACTGTGGCTGCCCCATGCCTGGAAGTGTCCAAGGCCAGGTTGGATGGGGCTTGGAGCAGCCTGGGCTGGTGGAAGGTATTCCTGCCTGTGGGAGGGAATTAGAACTAGGTGATCTTTAAGGTCCCTTCCAACCTAAACCTTTAATACTGTGATTCATCCTCTGCAGCCAAAGCCAGCCTGGTGTGCTGCTGGTAGCCCCTTGCACAAAGAGCCTGATAAATGCAAAATATTTCCCAGTTGCTTGATATGTTTCACAGCAGGTGGAAGTTTAGCTGGAGGGGAAATGTGGCAGGAGGAACCTCCTGGGTGGTTTGTATTGGTGAGGGAATTGAGCCAATCGGCAGTAAATGATGCCGTGCTCTAAATGCAAAGTGCCTCTGGTTTATGGATTTGCATGGCCAGCCTGGGGTCTCCAGATAAATCCTCAGGCCCAGGCAGCTGGTTCCTGTGCAAATACTTACAGAAACTAAAAAACTTGCAGCAAAGCGCTTGTGATTAAATAATTGAAGCAGACAGAGGGGCCTGAGCTGTGCATAAGGAGGAGGGATTGAGGTATTGAGCAACCCAGTGCTTGACTTCATTGATGGAGTTTTTTGGGTTTTGGTGTCTGGTTTGTTTTTTTTTTTCAGGGAGAAATCTTGTTCTTGGTTAAATCCCCCCATGGTGAGTTAACAAATCCCTGTGAGGGATGGACCACTAGCACAGCAGGTGACGTGGGCATGTGGTGGCTGAAGAAGTGATGGTGGCTTTGCTGCCTGTGTCTCACTGCCTGCCCTGGGTGCCTGCACAGGCTCTCCATCCTGCCTTCAGCCTTTCCATAGGGACACACCACGTGCCACACGTTCCATGTGCAACCTGACCCAGGCAAGGAGAGCCCTGACTGTGGCTCTTTGGGAGGGGAAGATGTGCAGCCTCCTCCAAGGCTGAGCTGGTGGTTCAAGGTGCAACTGGGACCTGGCCAACCCAGGGTATCACATTCTGCTTAATCTATATGTCTCCTAAAGGTACCTTATTAAAGTTGTAATGGTGGAAAAAGGCCCTCAGGGCTGCAGAAGAGTCTCCTCTGAGCTAGGACAAACCTCTTCCCACCACCTCCTTGGCTCCCATGTCTTTACCCCTGTCATGGTTCAGGTGCAGGAACAGAGATTTTTATATATATGTATATAGAGAGAGTGTTCTTGCTGCAAATATACAGCTATTTCTATCAGGGCACAGACTTTTATTGGCAGTAAATACCCTGTGGAGCACTATGCCAGTCTCAGCATTCCCTTCTCCCATATTATTTTACACACGGGTGATGTTTAAAATGAAAAGATTTTTCTTTGATGCTTTTGTGTCCACCTTGTGCCCACCCTGAAGAATCCAGCCCATAAACTGGGCTATTTATTTCTCCAGCCCAGCTCAAGTGACCCTTTTTTAAGCCCTCTGAAGAACCCAGACCAGCAGCTCTTAGCCAAGTGCTTTCTCTGGTCGTGGTTTTTGCTGGGCATTCCACTTGGACAGAGGAAAAATTCAGCACTGGGTATTAAACATTGTCATTTATTTGGATTACAGATTTCAAACAAAACAGTTTATTCACTGCAAAGTTTTTTTCATGCCTGTGGGAAAGAGTTAGAATTAAAAAATAAAAATTCTAAAAAAAAAAATGGAAAAAAGGCTTGGATACATGCAAATCATACTGAATGTTGCCAAATGTATTAAAACAATGGAGTTTCTTCTAAGTTACCTACTTGTGAACGGAGGAGGACCAACCACTGGCAGCTCTGGAGAAAGCTTCCTGGTGCTGTGAAAATGGGACAGAGCCAAAGGCACGACCAGAAGTCTGGCTGTTTGCACCCAGAAAAGGTAAAGCCACAGTCACTGCTGGGAGCCAGGAGAAGGATCTGTGAGCTGGCCGGGGGAAAGGCTTGGAAGAAAGAAAGGAGCTCCTCCTCAGCAAAGGGATCTGGTCCTTGGAACGTGAGGGAGAAGAAGGTTTTCACACTTTCCTGCTCTCCCTCGAGGTTTAGGATCAAATGTAATTCTGGTTCAAAAGCCAAGGTGCACATACCAGTGCTGCTACTCTGGGTGATCCATTTTCCATCAAAAATAAAATGCAGTCAAACCCATATCTCTTAGAGAAAAACAGACAGACGTTTTAGAAACAGAGCACTTCTGGTCCAGGGGGCAAAGGACACAGCTGAGTGACCCAAAGCCTTTCTGAGGCTTTAAGTCCCAGCTGGCTGGGACTGCCCAACCCTCAGTGGCAGTGATAGAGGGATGAACCCCAGGGTTGGTTTTTCCCTTAAAAAACCTTCGGTATTGTGGTCTCTTCTCAGCAATAGTAAAGGAGCCTGATCTGAGCATTCCACGCTTTGTGCATCACTCCCCAAAATGGGTAACACACTCCCAGCATTGCTGGTGCAAGTTCCAGGTACCACATTAAAAGCTTTGGAGTTAGTACAGGAGCACAGCTAGTGGGAAACTGGTTTTCAGATCTGAATAAATAGAGGGCAGACACAGGTGTCAGCCTGGTTTTGGTAAGGCTGGAGGGTGAGGGTGGTGTCCAGGCACATTGCGGATGGGGATTTAGCTCCACACCAGGAAAGCAAAGCTCTCCCTCCAGGCTGGCTCACAGTATTAGGAGGAACACCCCTGGTTAGTGTGTGACCAGACTTCTGCTGTATTTCAGCAGATACACTATCCATCAGCAACTCCTGAAATCAGGACTGGAAAGGAGTTAAGGTTTATCTCAGTGGCAGCTCCCTGGGGTGACTGATGTCTGTCCATCACGTGTGGGAGCGCAGCTGGGTCCAGCACTAAGGAAAGGAACCCTTCCCTGCACAGTCTGGGTGTCTTTCTGCTCCCTCTTCTTGTTCTTCCATGCCCCTCACACCACCCTGCAGATGCATTTTTGAGAGAACCAAAAGCACAGCACTTCATTAATGCTTAAAAATACCTGGGCAGCTTTTATAAAATACAAATATTCAATGTGATCACCTTGACCTGTTCTTTGAAAGGAAAATCATCAACATTCATGGCACAAGGAGGAGGCAGCAGTCCATACTCCCAAAGCATCCCACTATGTCATCTGCCCCTCTGCCAGGATCCCCCCCAAGGCTGAGGTTTTGGATTTAGGTAATCCTTGCTCAACACGCTCACCCCAGGGCTGAACATCATGTCTGTGGTGTCACAGCACCTTGCTCTGAGTTGGGAAGCTCCTCAGCCCCGGCTGTTCTGTCCATTTGCTGCAAATCTGTGCTGTCAGTCTTGCCTGGTCGGGCTTGCAGATCCTCCTGGCTCTCAGCCAGGCCATCCTGGCCTTCTAAATCACTGACCTGACCCTCCCCAAACTCCAGGATGGTCGGCAAGTTCCCTTGCTTGGGGCATCGCCTCTTCAGGCTGACCAGGAAGGGCTGCGGCAAGGAGAAGATGTCCACATTGTTGCCGAGGTCGATCCAGGTGACGCTGGGGAACTTCTTGGGGTCCTTGAGGGTCTCGGTGAGGTCGCGCAGGATGGCCTTGGTGAGCCGGTTGCCGTTGAGGGACAGCGTGGTGAGGCGGGGCAGCGCGCAGAGCGCGGGCAGCAGCTGCAGCAGCACGTCATCCGTGAGCTCCGTGAAGCACAGCTCCACCGCGTCGATGTGCTCCGAGCTGCGCTGCAGGTACGACGTCACCCGCTCCACGTCCTTCAGCGTCAGCGGGATGCCCGACAAGTCCACCGTGTTGTCCTGGGGCTTCCCCATCAGGACAGCTTTCAAGCTATGGGAGGAAGGAAAGGGCAGGGATGTTAATGGGACACTGTCTAAGGTTAGAGGAACTTAGGAAATTTCTTGGACTAGAAACTAAAGCAGGAGACAAACCTCCTTTAATTTCAAAACAAATTTTAATTAAGGTATGATAAATGCAAGGATAACAGTTCTTAGCTATAATATATATCTAT
>VXAU01005473.1:0-30844 GCA_013399695.1 Formicarius rufipectus | reverse complement strand
CTGTGAAACTCCCCACCTTGGGGATGGGATTGGGTGTTACCATCTGAGCCCATGCAGAGTTAATTTTGGGGTTTTACGTCTGGGATCTCTTGCGAGATCTAGAGGAGGAGTAGAGTTTTGACTGAACTGCAAGTGCCGATGTTGACTGGAGTGCAACCGTCATCCTCGCCAAGAGGTTTCTTCTTTCTTTTTACTTTGAACTCAGCGGGCCCATTTGGTGCTCAGCACAGAGGTTGGTAAGCTCCATTCTACTTGTGCCCCACTCTGCTGGGTTGCACATCTGTTTTTGTGGGTCAAATTTATTTTCCTTCTATGTCAGTGTATTTATTGTAATCTTTTTATTCAGTTGTTATTCTGACTTTCAATCCCATTCAGATTTGGGTTCATTTTGTCTGCCTGTTTAACTGTAAACCAGAACAAACCAAAGCCATTACTCCTCATGCACTGTGGACCTATGCTACCAGTTTTGATCTCTAAACTGTTTCAGATGATGAGTATAGCTTCCATCAGACTAGGGTGTTTCCAGTATTAACCTCCTTACAACAGACTTTTTGAGTCTTGTTACAGAGAAATTATACTTCTTAGTTGCTGGCATTCTTCAGGCCAGTGTTGTTACTGGCTAGATGACACATCCTTAAAATAACAACAGAAATGGGAGCAAATTTGCATGTGGGAGAGTTCAAGGTCCAGGTTTACAAAAGAGATAAATGCTTCTTAATTTTATTGACTGTCAGGAAAATGGAAAATTTTCTGCCTTCCTTGTGATGTGGCCCTATTGTCAAGTATTTGAACTGAATTAAGTTACATTTACAAAACTGCTATTACTGTCAGCTGAAATAAGCACTGCTGGCAGTCCAGACACCTTTTAGAAAGATAACAACTCACTTTTTGTTTGACATGAAGAGAGACTTCTTAACTAACTCAGTTGTCTGTACTTGGTGCTTTTGTTACTCATTGCTGAACGTACATTCTTCACTGCTGTGGGAAATGGTTCTAAAAATGACCCTTTTAACCCCCCAAACTTCCCTATTGAAACATTTATAAATTACCATGCATGACAACATTTACACATCAGTAGTGAAATTAAATAAAACCCTTCCCTGCTCCAAGCAAAAAAAGTTCTAATCAAACCCCAAAGGTTATTATAGTCTAAACATTACCAGTGCAGGAGTTCAATTTAAAAACATGGAATTGAGGACTGGTTACAAAAGCTATAGTTGATCTGTGGTCTGACTACACTCAGCTATGCAGTAACAGCACGTCACAACCTCCTGCCCCACCACTCTGTCCTTGAAGACTTTGGATTATCCAGTTTGTCATGACTTGATTAAAAGGAAACTAAATAGGCAGGCAGGAAGTGGGTTCTGTGTAAACTCTGTGTGGTGCTACTAAAATAAGCATACCTGATTGCTGCAAGGTTTCTGCCAAAATATTTGAAGGAGAGGACTCAACTGGAGGCAAAGGGAAGGAAACAGAGAACAAATGACAGTTTGTCATCTGAGATGGGAAGGGACAATGCATGTCACCACCAGAATAGGACTCTTGTAAGCAAATGGTCATTACATCAGGACCTTCCCCTTCAACTCCTTCAAGATCTGAGAGGCACTATGTACAGCCTCCTCAAGGAGAGAGACACAGAGGCTTTACTGACATTGACAGTTTCCTCTGGTTCCAGGAAATGCTGTGGAAACATCTGCATCCACCCATAAACATTTCTACCACGGAGTGTTCAACCAGTACTCAAGGACAATATCTGGCACTCAGCAGCCTACTCATGGATCTGTCTAGACCCTGATTTTTGTGTATGGAAATTTGTCATAGATACCAAACTATATGCATTTCTCCTCTTCCTGCTCCAGTTTTCTTGAGCTTGGTCTGATGATCCTTATGAGTCCCTTCCAACTTGGAGTGTTCTATTATTCCATGACCTATGTTGCTTAACCATCTAGGTGACTCAAATTTCCATCTTTGCCACCTGAGGTTTCCTGGAGCTTTGCAGATTCCCTTTGATTTGCCTCTTTCTCCAGGTGTGATAAACAGCTGAGATTACAGCAATCAAAGTGAAGGCTGGGAAGAGAAGTGAACTCCACAAAAGCTTTGGGAATAGAGAAAGAAGTATTATCTGAGGGGATTTTCAGCCACCACCTGTTCTGGCTGTATGGTGTAGACCTGCTGCTTACTTACCTTGGGCAAAGGGGAGGCTGTAAGCAGTGAGTTACATGGTTTGCAAACAGCATTTCTATTCCTTCTGAGCTCATGATCAGCTCCAGTGGTGATGGCATGTGCAGGCAGAGACCACAATTTGTTAACAATCTGTGCTCTGCAGCAAAGCAGCAGGTTAGTACTGGGAAGAGTTACATTTGCTCTCAGTATGGCTGAGCTCAGTAAAAGAGAAATAAGATCTGAACTCAGAGTTGGCATATTTGATCCCCTGCTGAGATATTTTCAGCTAAGGGATATGTTTCTAGAAGCCAGGGACAAATATTCCTTCTGGAGGGTTTCTAGGTAAAGCACAAGTGTTGCATACCACTGCATTTAGAATATGACAGCTCCACCATAAAGCAAGGATCATCTGGAGTACCCTCTTCTGGACTGACCTCAAGTAACCTGTGCATGGATTTGCAGGACTTGTCACCCAGGAAAACATGACATTGTGAAATAGAAGCAAATCCAGATTTTGCAGATTGTCAAAACAGTCTTCCAAGCACAAGCGATAACAGCCTAAGGAAAGAATGTAATAGAAAGAGGGGGTTGATACAAGTGAGCAGAGAGCAGTGACAAAGTAGTAAGTACTTTCCTGATAAGCTCAGGGAACATCTGTACTGTAGGCGAAAACAACAGACTTGGCAGCAGCGCATGATGGATGCTATGGAAAATGTAGTTAACACATATCTGTACACAGTCCAGGAGCCAGTGTCATAGTACTAAAGCTGTGGGAATTTTGGCAAGGGAAACATAAGCCACAAATACAAAGATTATAGATTACTAGAAAGAATTCAGTGTTTCTTCTTCAGCTCACTTTTGCTGCAGTCTGATTCTGGGATTGTGTTTAATATGCAAATCTAAAATGAGGAAGATCCACTGAGAGAGATTTTGTCCCACAAAGGTTAAAGGCAGCTACTGACTGAGCAGTGGGAAGTGACAGCTGGCAAGGAATATGTTAGATTCACCAAATCTCGGGAAGCTAGAAGGTATAGTTTAATCATTTCGATATTAGCTAAGGACTGCAAAGGATGCATACATTTAATTTACCTCTGACACATTCCTAAGCTGCCTCTAGCATGGATTTGATGAGACATCGTTGGCAACATACTGCAGACCTGACAGGGGAAAGATCAGTAAGGCACTTATGCCTTGTCTTACAATTCAGGATATGAAGCATCCTAATGAAGAATCTCTTGGGCACAGGAAAGCAGCACTAATGCACTGAAAGCCTAGCAAAACAAAAATAGTAATGAACAAAGTGTTTTGTTGCTCTGATATTTTCTGATTCCATAACTTCCATCTGGTCTCAGTAAAATAAAGTTGACTTGAGCTGCCTAAAATGGTCACTTCTATGTGCTAAACTACAGACTAGCTAAACTGGACTGTGTATAAACCATATACTTAGATTATAATAAGAATAATTTACAACCTCCTGCTTTTCTTGAACATGGTACAACATTCTGACATAGTGAAAATGCTGGGATGAAAATACAGGGCTACCCCAGGGACAGCCCCTTTGCCTCAGGCTGCCTAACCCATTCAGCTGTGTCCCTGACCCAGCCTGGGAATGAGCATGAGTAGGTGGTGGAAGGAAGGAAAAAAATCAAAGCTACACTTGGGGTGTGCAGCCTGAGTTCATCATATTCACTTTACTTGCAGTGGGAACACTGAAGGATGCATGATATCTGGAGACAGGACCAGAATGTGGAGAAGAAGATGCAGCACTTCCACATCTCACACTTTCTTATCTTCCTTCTCTCAGTCTTCTCTACCTTTTCCATCCACTGTTTTGATGGTACCTTTTCCTTCTTACCTTTTTGATGCCATTCCTGCCTGCTGAGCCTGCTGCATGTCAGCAGTAGCAGCAGGAATTACAGAAGTTCTGGCATACTTGCAGTCCCTTGATCCCCCTCACATGGATGCAGGGCACATAGCTTTCTTACTCTGCCCTGGCAAAAGAAGTAGGACTTCAGTGCATGGGAGATGAATCCCCAGGAGAGGTCTGGCCTGGGGTACAAAAAACATGTTGGGTTCTCCTTACTGGCAGGAGCAGTGTAAGCTGTCCCACTGGTAAGCTCCCTCTGCATTAGGTTCAAGAAGTGCTTGAAAAACTCAACCTGCCATGGAGGCAGCACGATGCATTTCCCTGTAGTCAGACTCCAGTGGACAAGCAGAGTCAGCCTGAAAGCAGAGGTCATAGCCTCAGAGTAATAGGCAGCACTCACTAGGATCTCACTAAGAACGAAGTTGGCAGGCTCAGGGAGGCATATTGCTAAAAATGCATTTGGCAGTTAGCAGGAGGGAAGTGAGACAAAAAACTACTTCACTCAGTGCTCTTTGGTTACATAGCCTTAAAAGAGCAGGAGACGCCACAGCAGGCATTCCCTGAAATCATCCTCAGTGGGTCCAAGTAGTAAATCTGTCAGTGGATTTGATACTGAATCCTGTTCAGTCCTGGAAGAAAAAAAGGGAAAGGAGAAAGTATAATCATTCTTCCCATCAAGGAAATGAACAAGTGTTAAAGGAAATACGAGCAGATTAGGAGTGATGCAGAGTAGGTACATCACAATGAACTCAGCTTCTATCCCAGATACTCAAAAGAAGGTGAAGGCTGATGAAATGAAACTCCACTTTCTCTTTTTGAGTATTTTCTCAGTGTCTGTGACACAGAAGGGGGTTTTTTTGTTTGTTTTGTTTGGTTTTTTTTTGTTTCTTTGTTTTGTTTTTTGTTGTTGTTATTGTTGGGTTTTGTTTTTGTTTTTGTTTTTTTTTTTTTTTTTTGTTTGTTTTTGTTTTGTTTGGTTGGTTTTTGTCTTTTTTTGTTGTTGTTTTTTGTTTGGTGTTTTTTTTTTCCCTGGTTTTGTTTTGGTTTTGTTTTAAATACCTGCTTATTCAGAAAGATGGCTTACCAGCTAAGTGCACAGACCTTCACTTGGGCCATAACAACCCTATGCAGCACTACAGGCTGGGGACAGAGTGGAAAACTGCCCAGTGGAAAAGGACTTTAGAGGGGTGCTGGTCAACAGCAGATGAACATGAGTCAGCAGTGTGCCCAAGTGATCAAGTAGACCAGTGGTATCCTGGCTTGGATCAGCAATAGTGTGGTTATCAGGGCTGAGGAAGTGATTGTCACCCTGTGCTTGGCACTGGTGGGGCCTCATCTCAAGTCCTGTGTTCAGTTCTGGACCACTCACTGCAAGAAACAGATCAAGATGCTGGAGGATGTCCAGAGGAGGGCAAAGGAGCTGGGGAAGGGTCTGGAGCACAAGTCTTATACGAAGTGGCTGAGGGAGCCAAGGGTGTTTAGCCTGGAGGAAAGAAGGGTCAGGGGAGACGTTATCACACTCTCTAACTACCTGAAAGAAAGTTGTAGCCAGGTGGGGTTTGGTCTCTTCTTCCAAGTAACAAGTCATAGGAGGAAAGGTAACAGCCTCAAGTTGTGCCAGAGAAGGTTTAGATTGGGAAAAAATCTATTCAGTGAGAGGGTTGTAAAGCATTGGAACAGGATACTCAGGGAAGTGGTTGTCACCACCTCTGGAAGTGTTGAAAAAATGTCTGTGTGGCACTTAGAGACATGGTTTGGTGATGGGCGTGACAGTGCTGGGTTAATGTTGACCTCTGTGTTCTTAAAGGCCTTTTCCAATCTACGCAGTTCTATGATTCCTTGGATCCCACTTGTCAATTATATCCTGGTCAAGGGGTTCTTGGGAAAATATCAGGTAATTAAGTACTATGCTGCAATTGCATTTTAACTCCCTAAGTTATTTTTCCAAACTTCCTAAAAGGTGTAATTTTGTCATCATAGCCTTCAGTTTCATTGTGAAGGCACTGAAGCAGGTCAGCTCTTGGGGTTTGTGTGGAAAGTTGAAAAAATCATCATAAATAGGAAAGCCAGTAAGGAAGAGAACTCAATGTAGGAAAGGAATATGGAGGAGGAGATGAGGGGGAGGTCTTTTGTATTTACTGTCAGGAATGATATTGTCTTCCAGACAAGTGCACAAAACTTGCAGGATTTCTGCTGCTCTAAGTCTGTGCCACCTCTGCAGTGTGGTAAAACTCTTAACTCCTATTGACATTTACTTCCAGTGAATACAATCCCATGGTAAATGAAGAGCGTCTGGAAGGCAGAGCAGGCCTCCTTGCAAAAGCTTTTAATGAATTATCGCACCTTCACGACAGAGCTCTTGTACAGGTTTGGGGAAAATGAGTCACTCCATCCCAGTTGGCAATAGTACATAAGGACAAACCTATTTTCCTCCTTTCTAAAGCATCACTCACAGTATCTAACTAGCTGACTTTTGGCTCTTCGGGTGATAGGTCTAGTAAAACAAACTCAACTTAGTAGTATCTTTTTACTCCTGGTTCTTCTAAGCCCTCCACCTGGCAGGCCTCCACCTTAGTCTGGTAACCAGAACATGAAGGTAAGCAAAAATTGCTCCTGGCAGCAGAATGGGTGGAGAGGACATACTGTCTCATGCCTTGTAGAGCACAGCAGCGTTTCTATAAGCGTGTGAGTATCCACAAGTGACTGCTGATAATCATCTCCAAGCTACATGCTCTGCTGGAGACAAAGACATTCTTCAGTTTATGAAAAGTAGCAAAGTACCTGTCAATCCTGAATGAGCCTTTGTGGTTAGGGTATGTAGTTTTCACTCTTCACAAATAGAAGTGACAAGGCAGAAGGTTCATAAGCCTCTTCATGTGACTCAGAATTTTAAATCTGTTCTCTTGCTTAATCCAAGTGCTGTGATTATAGCACAACACTGCTTTTAGCATAGCTCTGTTAAAAGCAAGCTGCTTCCTATGGGCAGTTCTGTGCAGAGAAAATCTCCTTGGAGAGTTTCTTTAAAGGCTACGGAAAGAGATCCCCCACTAACTTCTGCTTCTCAGTAAAAGTCCATGTTGCCGCTATCCAAACAGTACACATGAGTCAATGTTTCGCTTCAGCAAAATTTAGGATTAAACTGTAGTAAACACAAATTCTTATGTAAAATTGCATCTGATAAACAAATTCTTCTATTTCACCAATTCTCGAGCAAAACATTTACGTATAATCAAAGTCTAGATTTTTTGGCATGGATCCAAACCAATCTGTACCTTTGTGTGTCAAGGAGTTAATACAAGATTGGAATTGGTGCATGGCATATGGAGTAGCAGCATAATTTATCACATACAGCTGTTTATTTTAGAAAATGTTTTCATTATAGCCATTGTGGCACCACAGATGTCAGAACTCTGCAAATTGGCTGGAATATTGGAATCAGACTGAAAAACCTTAGGACTTTGACTGCTGTTTTCCAGCTCTTCTGTAAGGTACTGCAGACAAGTATTGCCCCCATATATTCATTGCTGATTTTCATTACAGGTGGTTAATTTTATGTGGTTAAAACATGCAAAACTCCTGTAGTATGTTAATTTGTTTTCAGTATTAAAAAACCCTGAAGAGTCTGCGTCAAAATGTCCTGTATTTTGCCTGTAGTAGTTTCAAGTCTTAGCTACAGGATGCTGATCTCCCATTTCTCTCTGAAATGAGAGACAGTAGCCCTGCAAATAGAAGTGCTACAGTTCCCTGCCTATCATTAGTACATGTCAACACTTCATTAAACTGTCCAAAGCCTGAAAGCATAAGACAAATGGACTTGATTCTGCAAAAGAAACAGAAGCAAAAAAAAGAATTTTTTGTCCTCTACGTTTTGTGGTTAAATTGGACAGATGTTCAGTTGATAGGGGTAAGAATCTGAATGGACAAGAAAGGCAGAAGTTTAAAATATCACATTCCCACAATTGGAAATCAGGTGTCTGTAAACCATTATGCCTTGTAAAGGCTCAAAGACTGATGGATCCTGGCATGGACCATGAGATAGAGACCTCTAGACACCCTAGGAAAATCAAAAGTTATCATGAGCCCCATTAGCTGCAAATTCCAACCTGTAACGTCAGGGCTGAAGCATAAACGATATGAGAGTGCATGAGACATTTAAATTGTCATTGCATCTCTTTTGTAGACAAAAATATTCAGTTCCCATGACTGAAAGCCATGAGTTCATGATTTTTCAGTGTAGAGGTTTGAAGCCACTGAAGTGCAGTGGTCCATTACAAGTTGGCAGAAACACCAAGCCCTTCTAAGGAAACACACTGACCGAGAAGAGAACAAAGGCAAGAGAAATAAAGCAGCAAAATGAACATATTTATGAACATACTTTTAAAAATGTAAAGCTAAAATAATATTTTGTAAAAAATAATTTATTACACAGTTTAAATATACTTCTATCAGATCAAGAAGAAAAGGCAAGTCATATATAAGGACTGAGTTTGTTTTTAGTCTATAGGAGGAAGAGAATCAAGCAAAGAGGATAGACTCATGCTGAGAGGATGCCAGGTAATAGTGTGGATGAACATAGAGGAGTGAAAAGGATAATAATCATCTTGCAGTGGAAAACGAACATTTGGGTTGACAGGGATTACTGTGTAGGATGTCTCAAAGCCTCTTTATGTTGTTCAAATTCATAAGGGACTAAAACCACAACTGTGTTCTCAAGGGAGACTAGGGTATTATTTCATTGAAATACAGGGCCAGTTTTTAATTACCTGAGAGGTCATCTGTTTGTCCATGGCTATCTGATGAAACCTATTTTATTCCTTATCATCTCCAGCACTTCTCTTAAACCAACTACTGGTGTATTTAAATACTTGGTGATGAAAAAATGTGAAATAATCAGTGAGAGAAAGAAACTCGTTAGGTAAAGTTGAACTATATTTCTCTGAAAATCATACAATTTATTGTAGGCAGATAAAAACTGTTCAGAAGAATGGTAACAAGTGCATGATCTGCAACTGTAAGATCCCAGAGATCTGCAGAGCTCTTGCATCCAGCCATATCCCAACTCCACACTAGGGCACAACATGGGTATCCACCATCCTCCCGAGGGCACAGAGCTGGCTGGATGTGCAGGGTTTGCAGATCTAGGTAGCTTTACTGTCTCCTGAAAGAATAAAATCCTATTATTTTATGTGCTGTGTCTAAAGAGCTTTCCACCATCTCATACTGTATTTCAAATTGATTTTCTCCTTCTTGGCTTGCACAAGTTCCAGCTTTAACATTGGATATGCTATAAACAAAGGCTGAGGCAGAGGACTCATGATTATAGCTCCCTGCTCAATTTTCATGACATAGATCTTGATACTTCAGAAAATGGGAGCTTTTTTCCCAGTGCCTCCAGAAAATGTTTTGCTCCTGAATCTCAGTCTACTTACAGACTGGAAAAAGACACAGTTGGGCAGAGAAGCAAATGTAGGTCCGATGGTCACAAAATTACAACAGGTATTCACATCCATCACACAGGTTTCAGAGAGTGAAAAGCTCCCCACTGCTAGAAATTGTCTACTGGAATATTTCTATGAGTTTTGAAGCTTTTAACAAGAGCAAGACTAACCCTAAGAAATTACTTATGAACTCAAACTTACCAGAACTTATGCAGCAGCTGCCTCAGAAGGTATAGTGAGCTCCTGAACAACTGGTTTAACGGACTGCAGTTAAGGACTAGGAGGTATCAGATGCATCCAATCATGTTCTCTGGATCTAGAAATTCATATTAATAACTCTCAGAGAGCATTTTCAAATTTGTTATTTGCCTTTTTTTTTTTTTTTATGTGCTCCCATTATACATATTGTATCTTGCATTAACGTATTTTTATGTTATTTATTAAAATTCTATTCAGGAAACATGAGCCAGGCCTAGAAAATCCAAAGAGCAAGGGATTATCTGTGTCCAGTGGAAGATACTTGAAAACTAAAAATACTTGCTCAAAAAATTTCCCATGAGTATAAAATGCAACCCTTATAGAACCCGTTTGGACTCGCTGGTGACTAATTTTATTGTGTTAACTACATTTATTTGCTTTGTCTGACACATAGATTTGCTACCAGCTCTGTCTCTGAATTATTTTTACAAAAACAGTGCAGCACCTCTACAAAAAATGTAACTTGAACCCTATTATGAATTAAAATTAGCAAGTAATTCCTCCTTAGCCAATAACAAAGCAGAAAAAAATTAAGACATTTCATACAGAGGAAAATCATTATTTCAAAATTTATTCTACAAAAGCAAAGTATTAAGACAATTAGACCTGTTCTGTAAAATATTAAACCAAATTACTTTTCCCACCCATACAATTGATATTTCTTTTTTTTACATGATGAACAATCTACATTGTGGTTGACATACTACACCTTGTAAGTTTTTTAACCCACATCCCAAAAACAATGAAACTGAAATTACACTATGCAATGCAATGTAAAATAATGATAACAGTTTAAGAATCTGAACATCAGTGTTGGTGAAGTCAAACTTTCAGAACTCATTAATAGCAGGTTTGAATCTGAAAGAACTGGAGAGTCTTCCTACTTAAAAAAAATTAAAAAATACATTTTGACTGGTGCTTCCTTGATGTGGGACTGAATTTGTCAGCATCACACAAAGACAAAGGAGAGTGAATATTGTGCTCCTAAAAAGCCTTCATCTCTTGTTTCACTGAACATACCAGACAGCTTGAACTCCTGACACAGTGGGTGTGCACAGAATACCATCCAGGCAGTCCAGTCTCTGGAGATTTGCTGTGAAGGAAGGCCTGGGCTCTCTACTGGCACAACTCTTCTTCTCCGTGTTGTAGGGTGTGAAAAGGCAATGGCCTTCCATGTCCCCTGAGAAGCATCCCCTGTGTCAATGGGACCATCCCATGGTTGCTTCAAGTCTGAGGTTCCTTGAACCAAAACGCTTCCGAAGCACCTGAGCTGACACAGTGTGATACACTTAGGAAACAGCACCCAGTTTTGCAGGCCTTGTACTGTTTAAATGACTTACAATCCTGTTATCTCTTGTGCTAATAGTGCTGTTCCTCTGTAGGAACATTTAGGGAATACTGTAAATCCTTCAGTAACTTTACAGTCAAGGCAGTATAATACAGTTATTTTGAGTTTCAACTCACAGTGCCATATGATTACAACAGATTCTGCATTTTCATGAAGAAGAAATGGCAAGTTTCTTGCCCTTACAGAATGCTTTAAACTTTAAAATATGAAATCGATGCAATGTCATCTGCCTGAGGGCCTGAAACAAGAGCTCTAAAGAGACTGATGAAATGTGATATGCTTGAGAGCCTGAAAAGTACTCTAAGGGGTGTAAACTCTGGTATGCAACTTCATTTTATATTTATTCCTGAATCCATGGTCCCAGTGAAGTTACTGACAACCACCCTTGCAAAAAGCAGTGAAAAGGCAGGAACAGATAATAGTAGTAAGACCTGCCTACTCACTAAGTCACTGTACAAATTAATGAGGTATTACAGGTTATCCTTCTGCTCTTCCTTCCTCTCTTACAAAAAAGAAGAGGCTTCTATTTTCTGCTTGCACTGTTTAACTAGGACTGTGGCAGAAAGCTGACTATGGAGCCATGGAAGGCTTGTTTGCAGTACATATGGTCTCTGAATTATCTTATTCCAGCCACCCTGTATTGGGAATGTCATTTAGCAAGAGGATGTAATGAAAAGTAATGATGAAAGTTCGTGAATATTGCATAGCTTGGTAAACTATTATTTTTCTTTGTAAAGAGCCCTTGAAGCACATATGGGGATAAGAGAAAGCTGAATCTGTCAGGAAACTGTGTTGAACAATTATGCAGTTAAGAGTAGAAGCAGAAAAACGCTGGGACTCTGCAGAAAACTAGAATTAATGAAACCCATTCTTCCCTCTGAGCCATAATGCTATCAGCCTGCTTTACTCCTCGTATACAGAATTGGTTCATCTCCATTTTTAAAACTCAATTATGCTGTATAACTGAAGGCATCATTTGACCTTTCAGTACTTGTTGCTACCTTCATCTGTTAAACCATGTAAGTATTTTTGTAATTAATAAAGGCTTTTAAGTGTTTGGAGTTCTTTGTTGAGTGTGGGTTTTTTAATTTATTTTTTTAAATTTTTTTTTTAAGTGGGATGTTTTTTACCTCTTTGGGCAAAGTTGTTGCAATGTCTCAGCTGCTAATCAGCTAACAGTAGCTGTTTTGAATATTTGTGATCTGACAGTGTATTCTCAAGGGACTAAAAATAAGAACCTTTCTGATCTACCTCAAGAAACCAAGACATTTAACTGACTGAGGTGTCTATCCCACAGTGAACTCTATATAACCTTTGGTATACTATTTGCTTTCAGAATAAAGAAAACCTTAACAAGAAGTTAAAAGAAAATAGAACTGAAGGAAGAAAGCATAGTAAAGCATCTGGACAACAAATAGGATTAGAAATATATCTATATGTATACGCATTTCTACATTACTTCTCCTTCAGTAGCCAGTTTCTCTGGTTACATTTCTGAGATAAAGAAGCGGAAAGGATATGTTCTTTTTTTTTTTTTTCAGTAACGAGGGAAATAAACTGACAAACAATAAAAGCAGAAAGAATGGAAACAGCAGTTCAGGCTATAGCCAGATTTGCTGCTGTGACTGCAGTTGGGTAAGAGGTTACTGTTGAAGCTCTGCTCACCACCTCCCCCTCAATGTTACTGCCTCTCCAAGATCTGCAGGCATCACTGAACATGCAGATTTGTGTTCTTTGACTTTAGGGAGTCGCTGAATGTGCAACCCTGCCAACTACTCCAAAGTAAGTACTGCTGCAGGGGCAGAAGTATCCACCTAAGGATCCACTTGGGTGGTGGCAGCCCAATATAACCCAGCTCAGCTGCCAGGACAGAACTTCTGGCCAGTTAAATCTGTGTCAATCCAGCAACACCAGATTTTAACAGCTGTAACTCAGAGCAGAATGTGACGCATCAAAGCTGCAAACAGAACGGGAGCGAAAGTGCATCAGTTTGGAGGAATAGGAAATGAAGAAGGAAAAGTTAAGAGAAAAAAAAGTGAAATGAGGCAGAATCTGGCTCAGATGTATAAACCATATGTAGTGTGTATCAGTGGAGTAACAAAGACCTAGGGCAATACAGGCTTTGAGGCCACGTGGAAAATGGGGAAATTGCATATGCAGTGGTTTGCTTCTAAGGAAGGATCTGTTTCAGAGGTTCCAAAGGTTCCAGACTTCCAGAGGAGTCTCCAGCAGTGACCTGGAGTGCATGTGTAGCTAGTGACTCTCCAGGTGCAACTCAGGTACATTTTTCTGACTTTTAAATCTATAAGCAACACATTACTCTTTTAGCCACATCAATATTCCCACTCTAAGACATAGAGATATTCTGCAAAGCAATCCTGGGGTTTTTTCTGCCTAAGCATGGATCTCACAGCTTTGTTGATAAACCATGAGATCCCTCATTTGACTCAGCACAGAGGAGTGTGAATGGAGGTACTGAGGTGAGACATTGAGAGACCACTGTAATAGGAAGTCTTACAGTTGAGATGTTCTCAGAGATACCAGTTTTAGTGGGGAAAACAACTGGTGGCTGTCTCTCAATAGCCAGTTGAAATGTGGGAGAGTGCTTAGCATTGAGCCAGTCCTCAGCACAGTAATCCTATAAATCCAAAGAAGTTAATGGAATAAAGAGCATTTTTATAATGACTTGGGAGCCCCCTGTGGCTGTATATTTGGCAGTTGCATCTGACTTCATGTTCCAGAAGTATTGCAAAAAAACTTTATAGTGGAAAAATGAGGCACATTGGATCCCTAAGCCTTTGACATGTATTTCTTATCATAGACCTTAGGGCTTTTTGTTCTTTTCTGCAGGTTTGTGGATTACTTGTGAATGTATTACATAAAGGCACTGTGTCTGAGTCTTCCATGTTATTGTGCCCTCAACGCATACTTGCTTTTATCTCCTACAGGCAGTATTGGCATCCCATTGCCAACAAGTGGGATTGTTTTTACACCAAGAAGAAAGGTGTCTTATGCCAGCCCAAATCCTTTTCACTGGAGCTATTCATTGTTATTTTTAAGGAATCAGTACTTTTCAATTTGACTTCCACAGTTATGAGTTTTTCCAGCACAATATAGCTTTGAGCTATCATTTGGACAGGGCTTATGACTCAGACAGGAGTGTGTCTTTACTAATTCTGTATGTGAAAAAGCTCCACAGAAGAGACTATTACTGTCTCTGAGAAGAGACTTCTGAGAAATGACTAGTCACTGTCATTCCATGACTTGCACACACAATCTCAGTAAAAACTTGTTCTCACCTCTGTAAAATAAAGGAAACATGAGAAAACTATACTGCATCCAGGGAACCTTGTGAAGGTAAGCAGTCACTATTTTCCTCCCCACTTGCAAAATGCCTTAGTCTGATACTGAACCCATCCTGTGCTGGGGTAATGTCTCTACTAAGATACTTTTAGTATTGTATGAATTGACCAGCCCATACTTTACTGAAAATGTGGCATACAAGAATAGAACATCTTTGCTGGGTTCAACTGGTGCGACCAGCCAGACCTCACGCTGTGTTCGAAGCATAGGACAGCCCATGGAAGAGAGTACCTGAACCTGGCCACTTTCTGCATCACATTCCTTCAGTATTCACAACTGTTGGATCAGAGATTGTCCTGGTTTCAGATGGGATAGAGTTAATTTATTCTCAGTGACTGGTACAGTGCTAGTTTGGATTCAGAAAGAGAATAGTATTGCCAACACTATAATGTTTTGGTTTTTGCTAAATCTTGTTTATCTTAAGTCAAGGAATTTTTTGTCTCATGCTCTGCCAGTGAGGAGGCATGAAAAAGAAAAAGCTGGGAGGGAACATAACTGAGACAGGTAACTCAAACTGGCCAAAGGGATATTCCACAATATAGAATGCCATGCCCTGTATATAAACTGGGGGGGGCTACCCAGAAGGAGGGCCAATCTGGGTTTGGGAATGGCATTGGTCAGTGAACAGTTGTAATATGCATCACTTGCTAGGATTTTTTTTAACTTCCCTTTTTATTATAATAATGAGTATTTGCTGTTGCAATTATTACTATATTTTATTTTGTTTTGAGTTGTTAAACTGTTCCTATCTCAATGTGCGATTTTTACTTTTGATCATCCTCCCCATTCCACCATGCAGGGGAGAGGAGGTGCTCAGCGAGCAACTGCATGGGGGTTAGTTGCCAGCTGAGCTTAAGCCATGACAGGGATGTTGGAAGTATGTCCCTTTAGTGTCTGCAGATGGAGATGAAAACAGTTTGCCTGTACCTTTTTTCCACTTGTTAAAAGGGGAGCAAGTTCCGAAAGTTCAGGCCTTGCAGAGCAGTACGTTTTTCTTCTCTTTTGAACCCATCTCCTACTAGGTTTTTTTTAGTGTCCCTCAGCCCTCACATTGCAAGACTTGGTGAGCAGCAGTTCCCCATCCAGCTTATAGCAACTTCGTAAACCTCACTTACACCCCACTCCACCTTCCCCTCTCCATGCCAGTCACAGTGTTTTTGGCCTTTCCATGCAAAGCAATGACTCCCTCCTTTGAAAATTTCATTGCTATGTCTAATGTCTCTCTGCCCACGTTGAGGTGCATGGGAGCACATCTGCCAGCACAGAGAGCACAAGCTGTGGTTGTGCTGCGGTCCCTTATAGTGGTGCCAAGGTGGCATCTGTTTTAGTCAGAACCCTTTCTGGTGGTGACCTGATGGTGTCTTGTTGCTTTTCCAGCTGCTGCTCTGTGCTGAGCCAACAATTTCAGTGACCTGCAGTGATGGTTCCCACTGTCTGGTTTGAGTTCAGTACTGTGTGAGTGTGAATTAGATATACTACACATACTTTTATCTGCAATGAAACATACCTGCCACCTTTTTGATTCCCATCTTCAGTGCCTTGTTTGACTGCTAATCTGTATAAACCTGGGGATTGTGCTGTCTGCCACCTTCTCCAGGTCACAGATGAAGATGCTGAATAAAGCCTGGCTCACATCCAGTTCCTGAGAGACACTACTGTTGACCCTTCTTCACCTAAAAAGCTGACAGTTTTACCATTTCTTCAGCTTCTTATCCTCTAATTGTATTTCAAACCATAAAAGCACCTTTCCTCCAATCCCATGGAAATCTAATTTCTTTAACAGCTTTTCATGAGGAGTCTTGTCAGAGGCTTTTTGAAAATCTAAGCATATTATGTCCTCTAGCAATTATTCTTATAATTTACAAAATCCTCCTTGTCCATGTAAGTCATCAACACACAGTATTGCCACATGAGAACTAAGCACACATCATTTGGTTTCAGAACTAGAAAAACCTTTAGCTCGTATGCTTTTATTTCTCAATTGCACTGTGCAAGGCAAAGTCCAGGTTCCTCTCCCATTTGAGGCACCTACTAGTAGGAGGAAAGTGATAGTGCCTAATTTGTATATTGGCAGTTCACAGCATGTTCTAAACTGGAATCTGAAGAAAGAAGTATATTATTTATTTAAATAAAGAATCTGAATGAATTAATGGGTTTTAAAAGCTAATTATTTAAAGTCTACTCAAAAGAGAAGACTGGAGTTTCATCCTGATCAAAATAGAAAGTAACAATGATTGCTAGGTCAGATTAAATAGTTTGGAGATCTGATACTATTGTTTCATTAGGTTTTAATATACTTTTATGCCATCCTAAATAGTTAACTTAATTTTGAAGTTAAACATTATAAAATTAAAAGGTAGCACAAGTCATTGTGATACATTGTATTAGAACAAATTTCTTTGAATTTTAGGGCGTTTTCTATATTTGTTGGCTTAAACTTACAGGTCAAATTCTGGTGTGAATTTACCAATATTTCTTGTTGATCTATAAGTGTCTTATCAGCAAATAATTTTTTTGTATGAAAAATTTCAGCAAACTTCATGTACACGTCTCCCCATTTTTAATTGCAATCAAAATGCTATATATTACAGTATTGTGTTTTCTATAACTAGACTGAATATCAAAGTACAATGTTGTAATTAATGCATGGAGAAGTCTAGTTTGAAAGTAATTCACATTTCTTCCTCTCCAAACTGCATGAAGTCAGACTTTCAAACTGCTCCTCTCATGTACTTACTGATGTTGTTTCCATATTATGAAACTGAACTAACTTGGTTGTTTGATGCTCAGGGGACTGGAACACATTCTCCATGAAGACAGATTGAGAATTTTGGTTGTTCAGCCTGGAGAAGAGATGGCTCCAGGGAGAACTTAGAGCCCCTTGCAGCACCTAAAGGAGTCCCATAAGAGAGTTGGAAACTGACTTTTTACACAGGCAGGTAGTGATATAACAAGAAGAAATGGCTTGAAATTGAAAGAGAGTAGTTTTAGATGAGAGATTAGAAAGAAATTCTTTAGTATGAGGGTGATGAGGCATTGGCACAGGTTGCCCAGAAAAGTTGTGGATGTCCCACCCCTGGAAATGTTCAAGGCTGTGTTGGATGGGACTTTGAGCAACCTGGTCTAGTGGAAAGTATCACTTCCCGTGGCAGGGAGGTTAGAATTGGATGATCTTTAAGGTCCCTTCCAACCCAAACCATTCTATCCCTGTATGAATTGGCAGTAATTAATTTTTAGATGTCAATCTCCTTAAAAGCAGAGTTGTTTTGTGCCTTATTAGGAGTGTCACCTTTGAATATGCTTCATAATACATATCTCTTTTTATAATTTTTACTTTTAACATCCTAGGTGTCCAAGTTACAAAAGGTTATTGTCAATGTTCAAATCAAAAAGTGATTCAGGAAGAGAGATTTGCACAGAGTGTAAGTCTGGTATGAAATCACAATCAGCTATGTATGAATCACTCTTTCAGAAGACAATTGCAGGTACTTAGTGAACTAAGCACATACCTCAGGGAAATTTACGTGCCAGTGACTACTATCTAGAATCTAATAGTGCATATGCATCATTAATGTGCTACTTAGCAAACCTGGGGAGTATCATTTATCAGGCAGAATTGATCTTAATTTTTTTTTCCTGTTGCTTTGCACCACAATTCAAAATGGATACTCATCTAACTTCTACTTCATAAAAATACATTTAAAAAGTCTTGTTTATCAGGCAGAATTTTGGAGATATGTCCAACGGTATAAATATTAATTGACCTAACTTTCATCAAGAACAAAAAGACTAAGGAGAGTTGGGACAAGAAGTTAAGGGTGTCAGAACATGTAAGCAGGGAAAAAAAAGACAATTTCAGCATGGCAAAACCGAAAAACATTTGCAAAAACCTGCTACTGACTGTAACTACTGGCAGAGTTTGGAAATGCTAAGATTTGCAACAGGGATGCCCCCACTGCAAACTTCTCTACAATACTATGTAAACTAGGAATTTTCCTAAAAAGTGATTGCGTATTACAGATTGCAAAGGTTACAAAATATGCAATATTATTGGATTTTTTGAAGTTCTTATTTTTTTAACAAAAGCTCTGGAAGCAGGGAAATATTGAGCATTCAGGCTAACTAGATTCCATAGTCTCAGTGTGTTATATAGGGGTATAAGAAAGTACAATTTATAAAATTATGTAAAGCACCTCAAAATTTTTACTATTCCTTGATCTTGAAATGTCTTTAAAATTCCAGCTCTTGGACAATTAAAAAAAAAAAAAAAATCCTGAAAATTCTATCAGGTCAAGATTCAGCAGGTAACTGTACTAAAATTTATTTGCTCTGTGTGTTGTAACAAAGCCATGATTAATATTTTATTAGCCTGTCACAGTTGCATTCAAAGACAGTTGTGCCCCGTGATGATGTTAAACCTTTAGCACCTGGAGTTAGGAATTGTTTTTCTAACTGGGCTATTTCTTTCAATTTATCTTAGTGCACAAGGAACATGGAGGTATCCAGAGTTCCTAACCAGTAGAACCTTGTATTACTGGGAAACAAGATATTAATAGAAAAATTGCTGCCATGAAACTAATACAAAGCATGTTATGTACTCTTGCAATTCAGAGCTCTGGTCATTGCAGCAGATTGCACACTTGGGTAAACACAACACTGCTGGAAAGTAGGTGGAAAATGTATGTACCGTTTTAGCTGAGGTGAAGTGACCCACAACCCCCCAACAGAATAAATCCTTTCGGGTAGGGTTTTGTGTACCTTCTTTCTTTTTCAATTGTGTTTCTTACTGAAGCAGTTCTGATTTTGTATTAATTAACCTGGTCCTTTGTAGTGATAGAGAGGGCCTAAACATTCAGTAGATGTTTTTTTCTGCAAATCATCTTCTACCTAAGCAAGTGACAGTTTGTGTGGCTGACAGATGTTCACGGAGGAGCGAGATAAGTGCAGTGTACTTAAATATTGATTGGGATGGTGATGATGTGGCTCCCTCTACTGCAGTATCCTAGATGGTGTTGCTGGTCCCAGCCTGGGTTCCCTGGCTTGGCTTTGAGAAAAAAGAAGCAGTAGTTTAAAGCAAAACCAAACCAACCGGCCCCAAAAATTACACTAATAAATTTGGCTCAGTAAGAAATAGCTTTATGATTCTCTGGAGTAAGTCATGAAGATGTACCTCATTTCTAATAGCTGAGCTGGCAGAAAGACAAGACACTCCATACAATCAATATTCAGGTGCATCCGGAGCCTTGTGGCTCCTTTTAAGGCTGGGAGGTGCTGTAAGGTGATTGGGTTTTCCTCCAGAAGGGCTCCATCTCTTAAGGTTCCTTTTCCTCCTTCTTCTATTGACTACCCCATTTTCAACTACTTTTCTTATTCTCTCCTATGCCCTGATTCTTGTTATCTGCTTTTTTGTGGGTTTATTTTTTGTTTTGTTTTCTCCACTTATTGTTTTGGGTTTATTTTCCCTTCTTGATCTTTTTCTCTTACCACTTCTTTATAAGGCAAAATGTGTGCAAAGGAGTTGTTGTTTTTTCTGACAATAGCATTTGACCAGAGAATCCCTAAGGGGCAGAAAAAAGAAACTGGTTCAGTATCCTGATGCTGTAGTTAGTACAGTGCACTAATGCCATCCATATAACCACTAGAGGAATGATGCTGGAGATCACAGGGCAGATTTGCCCCATCTCAATGTGGTGTGATGTGAGTGTAACCCGTCACCCCTGTCCTACACAAAGCTAGCCTGCTCTCAGTGAATCAAGTAGAAAGAGGTGACTGAGAATTGGGGTCTACAGTTAGAACTGATTTGGAAAATGGTTGAATGGCAATTTACACTTTTTCAAAGCAGACCTGTTTGAAATCAAGACGTAAATTTACATCTGCTTTGCAGGTACCTAGAATGACTGTGGTGCTTGTGCAGAAGGTCACTACTTGGTCTCTCTGCAGCAGAGTATTTAAGTGTCATTCCTTTGATCTTTCCAATATCAGCGAACATCTGTGATTTCAGCTCATGTCTGACTTTGCGGTGGAATTAATTGGCAGTGAAGTTTCCACATGATCACCTCCATCTGAAGCAGATGTGGAAGGTTATAACTGTCCAGCTGGTAGATGACTGTGAGTACTGAGCTCTTGTGCCCTTTCCAACCACTGCAGGTAGGCCCATAAAGACCTCCTGATGCTCTCCCTGCTTACTAACAGTACTTTCCACGTCTCACTGGACAGTCAATAAAACAGACTCCCCTTCACACACTACTGATGATCCCTTTGGGAAAGAGAACTTTCTGACTTTAACACCTTGTGCCTAAGTGCGTGTGCTTACCCATACTCATGGGCACACACATACTAGATGGACTCCAATGAGGGTGCAGAACTGCCCTGTTGTGTACTGTCAGCTGCACAGTTGCAAGACTGAAGTTTTGTTTATTTTTCATGACATTCACAACACATGATACCTTCTGTGAAATCCCAGTTTCCAAATCTTCAGGATTACATGAGAATTTATTTCAAAGGAAGGCAGGTTCTTAGCTTTTACTCTATATTTGAAAATACTTGAAAATTAGAACACTTGGAGCTTTGGATTAAAATAATCACAAGACAAATTTAAAAGTTCATTACATTTTAAAAACTTGTTATTTTTTAATGCCCAAAGTTGGCAATATAGCATAAATCTGCTGTTAGCTCACAGATTTTACTTAAATTAGATACTAAAGGAGTTCAGCAGTCCTCACAAAAAAAACAAAACAAAACAAAACAAAAAAAAAAGAAAGAAAGAAATATATGGGGCCATCTGTTACTGAAGAGTTTCTTATAAAATTATGAATCCCCATTGTGATTGCTGTCCAGATGTAATTGGCTGAGAGGTAAGCAAGAGGTATCCACCACCAGTGGATAGAGAAAAAGATAGTGAACAAAAACTTTATGCAGAAAATTAACGAATTATATGGCAGCTTTTTAGTAACTTTTCCAACACAAAAATACTTCAAACTAATTAACTGCATTTTTCATTCACAGAAAAACATATGCATTAGAATGTGCACTGATTCAATGAGCTCATTTAACTATGAAGCAGAATTTTCTTTAAGAGACCTTGTATTAAGATTTAAGGAAGAATGTAGGAGGAGATAGCAGATGCTCTAAGACAAGTGAAAATTATTTAGGTGTACTTCTATTAATACAAGGACTGCACTGTATTATTATTATGAACGCAGGATATTCGAGACATGCAGTAATACACAAGTCAAGCAGTGATGTGAGAGTCTTCTAGCTGAAATTGTCTTCATGAAATTATGAAGAAAAGGAAATGTGTCAAACAGAAGACCTGTAAATGTGGAAACAAACAAACAAACAAGAAAACAAAAAAAACCCAAACACAAAACAGTAGTGAAAAGGTAGAGTATAAAATGAGACCTAGTCCCCTGGTAACCCTGTGGAAAAGTCAAACTTAGTGATTGAGATTATACCTTAAATTATGCATGAATGAATGTATGTCACAACTTAGAAGCTTTAACTTCCGAAGTTCAAGCAGCACTGACAGCAGACTTGCCATGCTACTAGTCTAACCTCTCAACCACTCAGTGTCAAATTTATGAAAATGTCAGTGCCTAAGAATGAGCAATACAGATATTTTCTATCTGGCACAGACACATGAACTCCCATTTATATTGAAAATCACTGTTCACAGGTTATAGAGTCCCACTGGCAAGATACTTATCATTCACGGCCACAGCAGTGCTGTTCAGATGGATAATTATCCATCTACAATTAGGCAAAACCCTCTAAAAACCCTGCACTTTTGTCAGAACTATTTCCTTTGTGTGTTTTTGACACCTGTGTTATACTTCAAATTAATATAAGCAGTGTCCCATCCATTTTTAACACCCACCAATGTTCTAACACCAGGGTTAGTTGCAGTTGGTTCCACAGAGCAACATAGGAAGCATGTAGGCTACATAGGAAGCCCCTGGATAAGAAAGAGCACGCCCAGGGTCATCCAGTGTTTGAGGAAGCGGACCAGCTATGGTTAGCCTGTGTGTGCTCTGGACCACGCAAAGGGGCTGACTGAATGCCCGTCTCAAGGTGAGCATGTGAGGACTGGCTGCACATTCTTTCCAAAACCCCTCATAGCAGACTGCCTGCTCTGTCCTGGCAAAAAGGTTACACATTCCTCTTCCAAATGTTCCACAAGAAAACAGAGAAGAAAATACTGCAGTGGTCATAAAAATGAAGCTTCAAATAACATTGCTCAGTGCAAACCATCAGGACTGCAATTGTCAGTGCAGGACTGTGGAGTTCCACGGCAATATAATTGTCTCTGGATCATGACTGAATTGCTGACTTTAGCAGGCAGTTCAAGGAAGGTATGGTGAAGGACATTTCTATATAGTAGCCTGTTTTAGATATCAATAAATCTTATGGGTTTTTAATTAAAATAGAACCTTACTTGAGAAAGGAAATAATTTTAGAGCTGACTTGTGGAAAAGATTAGTGTATTTGGCATTCTCTCTAATTTGTGAAGGTGTATCTTTGTCTTTACTTGAAATACATTCAGTTTTAAAACCCCTGTCTCTCCAAGGTGTGGATGCCAGCTGCACAAATAGATCTAACAATTCTGTAGTGCAGGCAAATTGCCCCTGGATCACTCCCTGCTTCACTGGTTCCCCAGGCTGCTTAATTGCCATACTGTATCATGAAACAGCCTGCCATCCTGATGCACCTCATGTATTTTTACTTTCTTTTAACAGTTACAATAGCAGATTACTAAACTGAGTGCAGGTTATAACATAACTTACTGTAGCAGTTTTGACCTGGTGTTCACCCAATCCCCAGGCCCCCCACTTTCCCAGAAAGAAAGGGAAGAAAGAAAAAAGCCCCAGCTAATACAGATAAGGGGATATCAGACTCAGAGTGGCTATAATACTTAAATTTATTACTAACAAGATAAAAGCTAAAGAGTAAGAAATAAAACAGTCTTAAAAACATCTTCCCCCCTCCACTCCCCACTCCATGCTCTCCCTCCTCCCAGCGGTGTAGGGGAACAAGGAATAGAGATTTGCAGTCAGTTGTTGTTTCAACCATTGCTAATGTGAATTCACTCTCTTAGGCAGCAGTTTTTCCCAACCTGATGTCTTATGGGTCACTCCATGGGGTGTAGTTGGGTCTCTGCACCCTGATGCTCCTCTGTGGGATGCAGGGGGACAGCTGCTCCACCATGGTCAGCACCACAGGCTATGGCTCTCAGTCCTTCCCCTGCTTCCATGGGGTCCCTCCCATGGCAGACAGTCCTTGATAGACTTCTCCAACATGAATCCACCCCCCTGGGCATTAGTTCTACCTGGGGAAAGCCTGCTCCAGCATGGGGTTCCCTCTCCACGGGTCACAGCCATAAGTCTCTTGCAGGACCTCGTTCCATCCTGGGCTTCCCACGGGGTAACAGCCTCCTTCATGCATCCTCCTGCTCCAGCATGGGCTCCTCCACGGGCTACAGGGGGACAGCCTGCTTCACCATGGTCTGCACCATGGGCTACAGGGAAGCCATAGCTGTGAATCCTTTCCTCCTGTTCCTGTGGTGTCCCTCCTTATCCTTGTCCTCCTCCTGCACCAACCTCAGTGTCTGCATTGCTATCCCATGTCTGGAATTTCTACCTGAGCAACACTCCTAAATTCTTAAATATGTTATCACAGAAAGGTGACTATGATTCTTAATTGGCTCGACTCTGTCCACCAGCAGGAAGTCCCTCCTGGACCTGGATGTCATTGGCTCCACAGGACAGGGGAAACTTCTAAGCAGTTTCTAACAGAAACCATCCTGATAGTCCCTACTTCTACCAAAATCCAGCCACAGAAACCCATGACACTTTGTCAACATGTAAACTGTGTAGCAGAACAATTATACTAGCAACTGTTTTCAACAATAACTGTTAGGAACCTACTAGAACACCAGCACCAGCTGTATTGTTTGATGCTTTGACAATATTTTGGCAAAACATTAAAACACTATTGAAAAATAATGAACTGGAGTTTATATCCAATTGTGCTGGTATTTGTCTGCAGAGTTTGTTGCTCTTTCTGTTCAGTTATGGCCAAAACTTTGTAAAAACAAGGAGGGGAATGAGGACAGATTGAAAACTGCCTACAGAACAACACCTTACAGAGTAACATTGTCCTTACATATGTGAACAGCAGCTTGGTGGAGAATATAACATTAGAACCCTGCATGGCTTTCTTCTCAAAGAGAAAGAAAAGAAAAACCCCACAAAGCGGAGCTCTTGGCAGGGATTGGAGATGTCCATAGAGAAAAGGAAAACTTGCAGGAAAAATAAAAGAATAGGAAACCTTGTGTTTCCAGCATGTGAAGAGAGATACGGTGTACACAGAAGAAAAAGGTAGATAATCACAAAGAGGGTCCTGAGCTTGTGAGGGATGGAAAAAATATTATGAAGAGGAGCAAGTGAGGTGACACTCAGAGCCATTGACATGTACAGGAAGGGGAACAGGATGCTGCAGAGTCTTCACCATCACAGGGATGAGCAGGATGAAAGTCCTGATAATTCCATTGAGAGCTTTCAATCTCCGTGTTTCTTCTAGTTTATATCCTACCACATATCCCAGGGAGTGATCCCTGCTGTACCTTGGGCCAAGCATGACTTATTTCAAGGAGAGGTCATTGCTGCCATCTTAGAGATCTCAAACCCTCTCTCCCTGGAAGCTTCATATTTTGTGGCTCCCAAGTCTGGTTGCTGAAATATAAACCAAGATGCATTAAAATAGCAGCTTTCTAAAACTGAAGCATCTCACAATGTGAACTATTAGGCTAGGGAAATGTGTATTGAACCAGCTCCTTACTGCTGCTACAAGCAAACAGGCAATGAATTTGATGAGAACAAATTCTTATTAAGCAATTGAATTTGTGTTGTCCCTCTGACCTTCCCTTTGTGCTGCTTTACAAGCACTAACCTGACCATTTAATTTTTAGACTCACTTCAATCAATAAGCTCTTGACTGTCACAAACTCAGTGTATGCATGTTTAAAAAAATTTACATAAATACAAAGCTGATAAAAGCCCAGAAATTTAAGGAACTCAGAGGAACTGCATAAAGAAGTCTACAAAAAAGGCCTCCAAATAATAGTTCTAATAAGCTATGAATTACCAGTAAGATGATTGGTTATCTTTTCCTTGTATACTCATTCTGCAAAGATTAATAGTTAAACTCTCACTCTTGCTAGGAAAACCAGTTATCAGCTGAGGTCTGAGTCAGAGGATGGATCCAGTGTGGACAGGGCTCAGTGGGCACAACATTCCTCCAGTGTGAAACTCACTGCTTTGTGTCACAGCAGAGCAGACCAAATAGCTCCATGTCACTTGTCCCAGTCTGCACCTTCAGCAGAGAAATAACTTTTGGAAGTAATTTTCCAGATTTAGTGCCAATGACACTTGGCAATAGATTAGCTCCACATAAGGAACAAAGTTAGAGATTTAAGAAGGAAATCAAGAAGCCTCTTCTTTTTTTCCATTGCATTTTAATTAGAAGGAACCAATTTTCTTTTGGCTTTCTGAGCCATATCTGGCAGGAATACAAAATTAAAGTATTTAATGTGACCATACTTGTTCTTCATCGCCAGGCTGCTTTCCTGTTGCCTCTCTCACCCATCATCACTTGCTGACAGGTGATATCTCTGAAGCAAGAGGACATCAGTAATGAAAAATACAAATAATTTCTTTTTGCAATGCCGATTTGCAACACGAATGCTGTGCTGGGAAAAAAATCTGAAACTTACTTAACCCTATCCATCCTGCTCAAATTATGTTCCCTGTCCTGATGGCTGCAAATATCTCATGGTACTTAATTAACAGACCCTTGTCACCATCTGTCTTCGCAAACTTTTAAATCAAAACTTTTTGTTTCCCACAAGAAGTTATCTGATTTAAACATGGATTGATCCAGGGAAGTTCAATGCCATGTGCTGTATAGGTCAGACTGTTTGATTACATTTGAGTTTTTTCTGGATTTGTGAGTTACTGTTTCTTTGCAAATTGAAATTATAAAACAGTATCATTGAAAAACCCACAAGTGTTCATATTATTAATAGAAGCACAATAAAACAGAAGGCACAAAACAGGATAACTGTGGGTGGCTACTACAGTTTCATACAGCAGGAGCATCTTGAATCCAAGAAAATCAGTAGAAGAATTTTCCTCCTCTGAGGGAGTAGGGTGGAACCATGGAGAAGAGTTTGATCATCTTCAGCCCTGGCCCATTTTAATTTTGTTTCTTGCTTTTTTTCTTGCTGTTTCTTTTTTAGGATATTCTATTATTATGCACAAATCTATACCATACGACGTGAAAAACATCTGAATAGGAGATGTGGTCTGTCTGTAGTTTTGGTTGTGAATTAATTTTACAGATTATGCTCAGACTCTTCATTTTTCAACTGTCGTTTCTGGTAGTTCTGCTACATGCCATTCCAGTAGCTCTCATCTCACTTCAGATCTACATCTAAAAGAAGGCACAATGTGAACAAAACATCCTAAAATGTTATTTATTCAGAAATCTTACATTTCAATCTCTTCTTTTTGTTGCGTTGTCATGTTAGAAAAGAAGTAAAAAGGTTTTAGTCATAGATGACGTTACTAAAGGGACCCTAAATAAACAGGCATTTCTTGCTTTGTTTCTTGCTTCGTTTCTTGCTTCTGTACAAACTCTTCCAAAACTCATACAAGGAAGTTGCATGTCTGCAGACATGCAAAAAAAGAAAGCAAGGAGAAATTAATTATCTTCTATTACTATAATAAAGGTGGCTTCTCAACCCAATTAGAAAACAATGAGTTACTAAATGGTCTCTGATTTATTTCATACTCATGCTTAGCCCTTTAAGTATGCTGGATGTTGAAAAGGAAACTGAGAGGTAGTAAACTTAGCACTGGGGAAAAAATGCCCTTTAAACACACTTTTAAGTGCCCTTTCATATTAATTTTGTCCAGGCACATGTAAAATAAGTATATTAGGATATCTGACTTTTACCAGACTACCAAATCAATTATATTTAGGTCAGAATGACCTCAGCACTTACAAACATCTTGTCATGGTTGCATTTTTCTTAAAACTTAACCTTTTCACTGGTTGCCTTATTTACAGCATTCATCTCATGGCTAAATTCTCCTTTGGGGCAATTTCTGAGAAAGGTCAATGCCTACATCATATAGCAAGATGAAACTATTTCTGTAAAATCTGTTCAGCTCATGTCTATGGATATAAAAGCAGTCACTGCTTTATACAAATCACTTTCAAAGAAAGGACACACATTAATCAAACGAAGCAGTGGACTGTTCTTTCCACTCCCCTTAAGGTATTTGCATGCCAGAGATATTTAATTTTGTTTTGATAGCTACTGAGTATTTGTAACATCCCTATAAAAACAGTTAAATTGCACAATCTTCCTTCACAATCATGTCTTGTGCCAAAAATGACAATAAAATATACTGAATTATTTTTTAAATTGTACTTTTAATAATTGATAAAAGTGAAAATTATTACATTTGTTAAAGTGGGACAACAGCAGAATATTGAAATGATAAAATCTTAACAATTTTGTTCAGAATCAAAAAATCCAACCTATAATAGTTAGGGTTGGTTTTTTCTCTCAATTTAAGAACTTTCTGTTAGCTCTGGAAGACAGATTTGTGACTTTGCTCAGCAGACATATAAAGAGGAGCAGTGCACATATCTTGTTCTTCGAATCCACAACAAAGTGAAATTTCCTCGACTGCTCTTGACACTGACTATTACAGATACAGATGCTAATTGCTTGCCAAATTTTTTCATAGAGGCAGCAAACAGTACAGAAGATATAAAAGCAGGCAGCTCACTTCAAGAGTATCTTACTTTTCTGTTGTGGTTATCGTTCGAAGTATCTTTCTTGATGTAATTTTCCCAGAAAGACCTCAAAATTACCTTGTTAGCACTTGGTTTATTCCACAACTAACACCCAGAAACAAATTAATCAACACTATAGAGGAAAGCCTATGTATAGCAGAGAGTCACTGCACTGCAAGCTAGATCTTGGATCCTGCTCCACCTTTAACAGCCTTCCATCATACTTTTCCATCTTAGCTGCAATGAGGTACTGTATAAGCTGGAAAAGCAAGAGACAGCCGAAGTGGTCTCAGTCTCACAAATCGTGAGAAATCTTGAAAAAAGACAAATCCTTAGTTTTCCATTGCTCCTAGAATTGAGAATGTTCAGAACCACTAGTCAAAAATCACAGAAAAAGGCTATGTGGGAGTATTTGCCTGTGCACTGGCAAGGGAAGGGGGAGGAAAAGAATGATGATAAATACAGCATTTTTCAGTCTTCAGCTGATCTTGGTGTAAAGTCTACACTACAGGAACATAAGAGTTCCCCAAGGTTTTCTCTTCAAAATAGGATATTCAAAAAGAGAGGAAAGGATAGAGCTCTTTACAGCATTGTCACTAATAACACACCTTATATCCCCTTTCAAGGACTTTACTTTCTAAATCACTCTATAAACTACTCTGCTGAGACAGGAAGGAAAATAAGTAAAATTTCTTTACTGGGGAAAAAGGGTGGACTGTGTGCTACATATCCCCTCAGCATAAAGTTGTGTAAACAAGTTTATAGGCCCATATCTGGATGCAGAAATGACCACCAGGATGAAGCAGGTTAAAAAGTGCACCTGGGGCAAAGGCAGCCAAGGGCATGCCCGGCTGCAGGAAGCCAAGCCTTGGCAGCAGGTGGAGGGGGACAATCCTTGCCCTCGTGGGTGTCCAGCTCTGGGCTGCCCAGCGCCAAGTGGCCACTGGCCACCCTGGACACAAGTCCCGTCCCCGTTCCATGCCCCAGTGCCCACGCCAACATCCACTGGGCTCGCAGCGTTGGTGAGTTGGAGCAAACGTCCAGCAGGAACAGCAGCAGGGAGCTGTCCTGGTGCACATCCACGCTGCCAGCAGGCAGGTTGTGGTCAAGAGGCACCGAGACAGCCCTGACAGCCCACGGCCCATCCTCGCTCTCACCCACTGCTCCGTGCCCTTGGTGCAAGGTGAGGGACCTTCTGTGCCAGGCAGGATGGGCCTGGCCAACAGCTGCTTCGGCTCCAGGTGGGCTCCCCCACAGCTCGGGGGCACACGGGCATGGCCAGTTCCCACAGAAACCGCCGTCTTTCTCATTGCTGCCGCTCTCTGCTCTGCAGGAAGATCCTCAGTGACGCCGAGGTGTTGCTGAGCACAGACGTGGCTGTGACCCACGGCCACAAGAGGAGCGAGAGGCGCCTTCTCCTCCTCCAGGAGCAATTGGTGGTCGCCAAATTGCGGTAAGATCCTCGAAGCCCAGCTGCCTCAGCCCCAGCCCTGGCCCTGGCACCAGGGCAGACACAGCCTGCCACAAGCCCCTGGCCCCAACCCCTTGGTGCTGGACACACCACAGTCCATCCCAGCGCTGCAGTGGGGGGACACCAGGGAGGCCAGCTGCAGCTCACTGCTTGCCTCTGCTCTCCTGTCCTCTCTGCAGACGGGACAGCACCCTGCGGCCACAGCTCTGCCTGGCCCTGGACCAGCTGTGGGTGCTGAGCGGCGGCAAGGAGGCAGCAGAGAAGAAAGAATTGGAGCAACACATTGATGAGGATGGCACCTCCATCATCCTCATCTGGCCCACCGGCTCCTGCATTGCCACTTTCGGGTTAATTGTGGTACCACATCCGATGACAGGGCAGGAGATGTTGCCAGCCATGCACACATCTGCTCAAGGCGTGAGCAGAGCATTTCCATGTCCTCCACACACCTGAGACTTTCATGGTCCTCAGAAGTNCTCCTCCTCCAGGAGCAATTGGTGATTGCCAGGTTGAGGTAAGACCCTACAAGCCCAGCTGCCTTGGGCCCATCCGTGGCCCTGGGACAAGGGCAGACACAGCCTGCCACAAACCCCTGGCCCCAGCCCCTTGGTGCTGGATGCACCACAGTCCGTCCCAACACTGGCATGGGGGGAACAACAGGGTTCTGCCGGTAGAGACACCAGGGAGGCCAGCTGCAGCTCACTGCTTGCCTCTGCTTTCCTGTCTTCTCTGCAGATGGGACAGCACCCTGCGACCACAGCTCTGCCTGGCCCTGGACCAGCTGTGGGTGCTGAGTGGTGGGAAGGAGACAGCAGAGAAGAAAGAAGAGGAGAAACACAGCGATGAGGATGGCACCTCCATCATCCTCATCTGGCCCACCGGCTCCTGCATTGCCACTTTTAGGTTAGTTGTGGTGCCATGTTCCGTGACAGGACAGTAGAGGCTGCCAGTCATGCACATGGGGAATGGCCTCTGCCTTCCATGCAAAGCCTGCGCAATGAGTGCATGGGAACATTTCCATGTCCTCTGTGCCCTAATCCTTTCTTGGTGCCCAGAAGGGAAGGGTGAAA
>VXAU01005472.1:208507-220514 GCA_013399695.1 Formicarius rufipectus | reverse complement strand
ATCAGCCTGGAGGAGAAAAGGTACTGCAGAAAGAACCGTGTAGTACCACCTACAGAAACTTTCTGCTGTGCCTTTTGCAACCGGACTTGCCTATCTCGCATTGGCCTTATCAACCATCAGCACGCTTGTAGCAAGCATGGGAAAACCCTCCCAAATCTTCGTTTGCAAAGTCTAGCCATGATGATGACATCTTCCACTGAGACCTTCTTGTGTTATGTTTAAATTGTAATTATTCAACTGTTTTTATTAGAGCTGGAACCTGTCTGTGACAACAGGATGAAACTGCAACCTATATTCAGCCCACATTAGTTTTTAAGCTTTTAAAGTCATAGTCTAAAGTAAAAACCTAATTGATTAAAACTCCTTCAAACTACAGTGATGAAAGCTTGAGAACTCAACCAATTCAATCAACCTAACATCTCTGTGATGCAGCAAGAGTGAATATTTTTCTGTCTCTAAAGAAAGCATAGACTGCTGACACCTTTGGTTAGAGTGTTTCAGGTAAAGAGATGGTGTCTCAAGTTAAGTTACATGGTTCGGGTTCCAGTATAAAAGAAAATAAAACAAAAGGAAGCCCTCAGATCTAGGACTTGGTTTTCTTCATTTATTCAATTTCCCAAGGATATCTTCCTCCTTCCCCATTGTTTTTCTAGTTTGTAGACTTTTCCCTAAGTTCAAGGTTGATGATGCAACTGTGACTGAAGGAAATGCAGCATTTAGCTTCTCTTTAGAGACTTTTTTGGTAGCACACCACATTACATTTCTTACTTGTCATTGCATCCTGCCAGCTCTTTGGATGTTGTTTTTTTTTCCTTCAGTTTTACTAACATACATTATTCATTGGACAGGGAAGGAAAAAAAAAAAAGAGAGAGAGAGAAAAGAATAATTTGCATTTCCTGATTGGAAGCCAGGAATTATTCATCATTGCCCTGTACATCTCTTATAAAGATGATAAATGAATCTATATCAACTGACCCTAAAACAAAATAATGCGTTTTTCTAGAAGTTTTGCAGAACTGCATTTCCATTGTAATTAGTTTACTTTTTTTAATCAAGTACTGTTAAAGCACCATCAAAATGAATACTGAATTTTGAACTGTTTAAAGGAAGTGGGAGAAAATAATGAACTATTCAGTGGGTTTTTCCNAAAAAAGAAAAACAAGAAAGCAAATAAACATTTTTAAAAATCAAAATTCCAAATCCAAGAAAGATAAATTAAAACAAACCAAAGACAATAACAATGACAACAAAACCTAAAAGCTTATTCAAAGAAATGAATAGTTTTCTGATGAAGATGATAAAAGTGCTTAGTCTGGGGCAAGCAGATGACCACAGTGACAAGAAAACTTGCTACACATAAACGCCTCAAAGGAGACTTAATAATCATTTACACTCTCCAAACAGAAAATGGGGAAGAGTCTTTTCATCATTTTTTCACTGCCTTGATTTAAGGAGCTGTTTGAGGTTTAAACAAGGCACTTGGCCTCAGTACAGATTTGGACCTGCAGTGCTGTTGTTCCCAGTCATTCCCTCTCCTGACATTCTGTAGAGGTGATTTTGGCTCTAAGCTAAACAGGACAATACCCTATATTAGATGTGATCTTTCAGTTAAGTAAATCCCCTTTGTGGTGGTAAAACTGTAATAAGGAGATAGTTGGACCAGGTAAGACCAGGGGAATGTCCCCCCTCCAAAATAAAAACTTGCTGTGTGTAAACATTTTGAAGAAGTGTGGGTGGTTTATTTTTTGTAGAAGAATGTGTTTCTCATTAATAAAAAAAAAAAATGTTTCTTAAACGTTCTCATTTTCAGCAAACCACAAAAAAGACAACAAAGAAACTAATAAAAACAGGGCCACTGAAATTACTTCAGCTTGCATTTTCTGGAAATATTCTCTTTTGTCATCTTTGCAATCCCTTTTCCATTCCAAATCTTCCCACATCTTCCCTTTCGTTTTCTGTAATATTTGGGGAGAATTTGTTCTTTTTTGTGTGTTTGTTTGTTTGTTTTTTGTTAATTTTGTTTTAAGAAGAAAGTAAATAATATCTAGTTTTATAGTATCTTAATTTTTTTATTAAAAATATTTTTATTATAAAAACCAAGAACTGGAATTTGTCTTAACAATATTTATCAGTATGGAATAAGTCTGAATTACTTTTTCTCAGATCATGATGGAAAACTGCTCATTTATTTTTCTTAAAATGATACAGCAATTACTTCCCTGGAATGAAGTATTGGTGAGAACTTTCAGCAGCATTGACAGACTTTTGCTCTTTTCATTGTTTTGCAGTGTAAGAAAATGGGACTGAAAGACCTCCAGACTGAAAGATTGGGTTTCCAGTACCCAGAGGGAAAAGCCTCTGGTGCTATAAATGACTCCCTGGAGAAACTCAGCTCAGTGGTCTCACAAAGCAGGGCATTTTCAGGCTATTATTTCCATTAAACACCAAATTAACTGCCTGTAAACTTGTTCAGTTATTTGTTTTTACTGGCCTGTAAAAGCATAAAATATAAATACATAAATAAATATTTATAATGCATGGATAACAGTGCTAACACATGCTGTAAGCCATGCCAGGAAAAAGGAAATAAATCAAGCTTCATGGCTGAGAGATGCCACTTGGCTTGATTTGTAATAAACAACTTCACTTATTATTATACAGCTTATTTCTATATATTATTTTGTGTTAGAATTTTACTCAGACTTTTTCAGTGTGCTAGCCACTCTTCAAAGGATGGTCATAATCTTTAAGGACTAAAATCATGCCATCCAAATTTAGACACTAAGCTGAAGCATCTGTGTTAGCCTTTCTCTGTGGTCATTGCAAGTAATTTTAAAAAGCCAAAAGCAAATCCCAGATGTCAGCCAACTGTGCACCTCAATCAAACCTGGAGTTAATACCTTACTGCTCAGACAGACAAGAAAAAGTAAGGCAAACACAGCCTTGGTTAGCATCAAGGTAAGACAAAAACATGTCATGACATTTCCAAAACTTCAGCTACTTTGGATAGATCACATTGATCAGAAGACCAATGCAAACAGTTGTGTTTAGATCAATTAAAGCAGAAGACCAATGCAATCATTGTATTTTCTGAGGTGGATGAGAGCCTATTCTCCTACCTTGTGTATGATAACGAGACTGGATGTTGCTTGACCAAGGTAATTTTAAGAAAATGAACCATTTCTAAGAAGATAGATGTAATGTCATAGTTACAACTTTTTAACCAAATCGGTCCAGACCTTCCTGAAGAAAAGACTTCTACATTGCTTGACTATTTCGTTTCTTTAGTCCTTTTGTGGACTTCCCTTCCAACTGTGTAGTCATCTCCATAAGAAAATGCAGTCACAATCCTGCTACTTAAATAACTGGTCAAGAGAAAACTAAAATAACTTTCCTTGCTGCTCTTAAGGGGTAGTAGGCTGGACTGCAATAAGCAGGCAATGTCAGTTTAAGAATTGTGGGACTGAGTTTGCCATTTTGGGAGGAAGGTTTCTGGGGAATTCCTGAGGGCACTTTGTGGGCTAACGTTTGCAAAGCCATGGTTCAGAGGAATGCTCAAAGGAAAGCAACTACTAAACCACTGAGCTCCAATACCAGCTCACTGTGTGACCTCCAGCAACTCCTCCTCCATTGCCGAGTTTATTTCATGTCTTCCTTCTTCTCTTCCTAATTCCAAAGAGCTCAGTTTGCAGAACAAAACTTTTCTTACATCAGTAGTCAAGGAGCGGACAAGGCACTGGAACACATTTCATCCTCTCAAGCTTCCAGCAAGGAAAGCCTGAGTCCAGCCCTGGATTGTGATCAGATGGCTAACATCCACTGCAATTCAGCCTTTACGTGCAGTAATGTTTGCAAGAGGTGAATACAGTATTTTCCTGCAGGGGAGTTTGCAGTGATTCATTCCTTCATATGTGTGGCACATTAGGTAATATAGCCTGAGTACTTTTATTATTACTTCCATGGGAAAACATCAACTGATTTATCTGATTAAAATTTGAGGTGGCAGCCATAAATAAACAAAATACTCAATAAAGTCTCATTAATTTGAACACTTGTTTCTTTTGTTAATTTTAAAGCATTTCTTGACATTGTGTAATGTCATTTCAAGTAACACATGAGAGCTTTGGGGTTTTTTTATTACTGCTTAGTTTAGATAAAATTTACTTTGTCCCATAGCTAGCAAGTTTCTTCCAGTATTATTCCGCACAGTTTGCAGAGGTCTCTAAGCATCACCTGTGGTCATTAGGTCATTCCTTCCACAGCTTTTCTAGTAGTTACTCACAAACTGATAATTGCTACCAAATAGATGCACTGCAGTGCTGGGCTGTCATTTGTTTGTACTTCCCTTCGGCTTGTAGCCCTGTGGTCCTCTCGGGTTCTGTCCACATGCCAGTATGCTGTAATGATAAATAACATTATCGACCTATAGGTATGCATAAAACATTAGATGGATTGTATGTTTTCCGGCCTGCTCAACTTTCATGAACTGCATTTCAAGTTATTCTGAGCAGGTGCCTTAGTTCTGACACCATCGTTTTGGACCGAGTAGAGGAGTAACATGGGGAGAAATAGCTCAATAAATCTCAGCAAAAATATATATTCTATCTTCTCTTTAAAAACTGAATGGTTATTTCAATTAATTTCCTACACAGCAGTTATAAAGCTGAATAAAAAAAAGCTTTAAAAAAGCCCCAGTGCATTTTGATAAATTTACAATGTAATTTTTTTCTGTTCCCATTTCAATAAACAGGTACAGTCAGAGCACTTAAGTTTAGTAATAGAAGAGCTTCATTTTAGCTCTTCTTTATTCTGAATAAACCTATGCACATTTTAAAGGTTTGAAGGAGTTTGTTTTGATTTTTGTCAAAGATCATAAATAATATTATGAGGCTAAGTGGTATTCTAGAAATCAGAATAGTAAATCCCTTGTATTTCAAATAATATGACACTTTTTAGTATGAAAGACACAAACAAAAAATAATTTGTCCCCTAATGCCTTTAAGAACTTGATTTTTTAACCATATACCTTCTTTACACCTAGAATGTATTTGTTTTCTCCCAGGACATGTGCATGTATGGATTTTAATGTTTACATATATATATATGTATATATATAAAAAGACATATAAATGTAAGAGGGGAGAGGAAGGCAGGACATATATAAATTTATGATAGTGAAAAGTATTTTTCATTTATTTTGTTGGGAGAGAAATAAAGTTTTAAGTTTTATTTAAATTCTACAGATGATGGATAACGTAATACTGAAAAATGTCCAATTTATTTTTGTCTAGTTGCAACTCTAATTAATTCTTCTCATGTACAATGCAAGAATCATTCAAAGTGCAATGATTCAGGATCAGACCCTTATTTCTTCACAGAACACTGTTACTGACAGTAATGAAATGAAAGGAAAATATATAATAGAAGGAAATAAGTGACAAAATTTTAGATAAAATAACTGCCAAACAAGCAGAATAATTTATGTCAGAGGAGTGGGAGGTCACCTGGCCCAAACCTTCACTCACAGCAGGACCTTAACATAATATGTGTTCAGTATAACATGAGGTCACTAACATAATTGTATATTAATTCTTTTTGAAAAATAAATTAGGTAGGTCTAGGAAAGAGATATCGGCAAGGCAAGTCTTGCATTTTCAACCACAGAAAGACAAACATAGTCCTAAAGTGATATACTAAACATCTGAAAATTAACCTAAAATCTTACTTGTACAGTTTTCTATCTTAAACAGAGCATTAGATAAAAAACTTGCAGCCAAGTCCCATGACAAAATTATTGTTAAGAGATAATTAAAGTGAAGAACAGACACACAATTTCTTATTTAAAGTTTCAACACCAACCCCAGCAGTGTCTTCCTTGGGTATGAATTGAAAGAGTTTTGTTCATTACAAATTCATTAAGAAACTTGCATTCAACTATTCATCCTTTGGAGGTCTATTCTCTGCGCCTCATGCAGTATAGGAATTAAACCTTCTTACAGTTTTACAACTCTAGAAGTATTTTGTGGGGAATCTGAGCCCTTCTTTTCCAATCAAAGGATTTTTTTTTCCTTCAGTTTTTGTTTCCCTGAAACCAGTAAAATTTTGTAACTCATGTTGAGTCCAGAATTCATTCAAATACCACCTTATTCCCCTCTTTTCAGAGTCCATCAGATTACATATATATATATATGTATATATATATATATATATATATATATTCAAGGCTAAATGAATGAAAAGAGACTTATGCTTCACATTAGAATATTAGGTAAATAGGCACAAATGTTGTTTTTTAGCTGGGTTGTTTTCCTTCCCATCATCTGTCTCTTTTACTGCCAAAGCCCCAGTAGAGTATGAATGTAGAATATCGGCCCATCTTCTAATATATGCAGCATAATCTTCTTAAAATGAGTTTTCACTTCAAGGAACAGAAGGGCTTAGAGATGAGCAGCATGGTTTTTTTGTATTTGGCATCTCATTATACTTAGTACCATTTTTTTTCTTCCTAGAACAATTCAATATCATTAGTGAAGGAAAATTCTACCTATATATTATTAGGGGGTTGTTTGTTTTATTTTGTTTATTCCCTTTTGGAGGGCAAGGGGAGGGAGGTGAGATACAGAATCTGGCTTTTTACTCATTCATGGGGAAGAGCAATATGATTTTATATTCAATATTTCTTCATCAGAGCATAGTGTTTTCACCTTACTGGACAATCTCACCTCAAATAATTCTATGTAAACATTGGCAAATGGACATTTACAGAAATTCAGGATGTGGAAACAGAGAAGTAAAAATAATTTGCTGCAATTTTTTTTTTTTAAGTGAAATAGCCTGAAATGCCATTTGAAGAACCGAGGAAATATTTGGCATGTTTGAGTATAGGTTTAATTTATCATGGTTTCTTGGCCAAACTCAAACAAAACATTAGTTTAAAAACCAGTATCTTCCCTTGGGAAACCTCAGCTGAGTTCTTTACTGATTAAAGCCAATGAAGCTGGACCAGCAGACAATTTGCCCAAATAACTATTTGCATGGATAGTTTGTACTACATTAGCGCCTAGTGCAAATTCAGTGATTTAACATGGCCTTTACATGTTTAATTATTTCTTTTAAATAGGTTGGTTGGAGAAGTTAGGAAGTGTACTCATGTCCAGCATATTATTGTTAGATTGCAAACTCTATATATGGAAGGAATTGATACTGGGGTAACAACAATTAGTTCTTTGATTCTATCCAATATACACTGCCATAATCCATGTCATGAGTTCTTCAGACCATTGGTCATTAATTAACTTGTGGCATACCCAAAAAAAGATATAAAGGATAAAGAATAGTAAATAAGAAGAGTACACTTAGGAAAAAAGTTAATTCTTAAATTCAAAGCTGTAACTTTTTGTTACAAACAATAAGAATGGCCACACGTCACCTCATTTTCTGTTTTGTCTCTGATAAAGGTGGAATTAAGACAAAACACTGAAGTACCAGTATCTTTAAAAAATGACACTGAAAATAATGAGACTACTGGTGTACCTGTAGAGACAGAAAGATCTCCTTAGCAACAGAGATTTAGCTGGTGGGACATTATTTTTTATGCTTAAGACCTTCAACCCAATGTATCTCTTTCCCTTACTTTGGAGGTCTGCAAGCTGTGTGAGACCTACTGCCATAAACCACTACCAGATGCTAGGTTATGCTAGGTTCCAGTTCAGCTCAGCTTGACTCAAATGGGCAGCTAGTCAAAAATGGCCCCAGCTTCATTTCAAAGCCTTGAACTACTGTCTTGGCATGCACTTTGTAGTCTGTGAGCACACGATCAGATGGTAATGGAAAACAACTCTGAACTAACCATTTTCTGTTTAGTTTGTTTGTTTGTTTGTTTGTTTGTTTGTTTGTTTGTTTGTTTGTTTGTTTGTTTGTTTGTTTTCATGGCCACTAGTGCCTGTGTTCATTCTTCCAAAATGTAGGCATCTATCAAGTTTGCTAAGCTTACTAGAGAAGATCACCTCCAGTGAATGATTCTTCACTCTTAGTGTTGATTTACCATTGAAAGTTGCATGTATTACTCAGTGATTATAAAAATGGCATGCTTCTTTTGTAAGAGTGAGATTCAATTCACAGAATAAAACAAATCAAGTCACCATATAATTTCCTACATGTGAACTAGAGTTTTCAGAGAAGCGCTAAATAATGCATTTAGTGGAGCTTTTTTCACAAGGCAGTGAAATAGCCATGATGCCCTAGGACACCTTTACCTTGTTTCCAGCTAAGGGTATCCCATAGCCTCTCATCATACCTACCAGTCTCATGTGGATAGTCCTGATAACCTAATATATTTCAAATGCTACTGGATACACTTACATAGCTAAATAAAATTGATGACTGTACTGAAATTGAACCGATTCCCTGGAAGTATCTGAGTCCAGGTTGGATGGTCCAGTGGAAGGCATCCTTGTTCACAGCAGGTGAATTGGAGAGAGACGATCTTTAAGGTCCCTTCCTAGCCAAACCATTCCAAGATTCTATGATGAATTGACTAGACTTTTCAGGCACTGCAACAAAAGCTTAGTCACCTGCTCTCCATGTAGGCAATTGAGTTTCAGCATGTCAATCTGAAAGCCTAGCCTTGCTCTGAAGAACATCTGGAATTTTTTTCCAAATGAAAGATAAATCTTACTTAAGAAGAAATTTTAATCATCCCTTCAAAGTCCTGCGTTATTTACAAGGTCAGAACAACCATGCACTGGTCTCTTGTTTCTTCACAAGAAATAAATAATAAATTTATTTTTTAATTAATTTTTAAATAAATGCCATCAGAAACAAAATGCAGTGGTGCAGTCAGAGATTGTTGTATCTAATTTAATTCAGTCCACTCTGGTAGCCCATGTCTACCACATACCATTCTGCAGGACATGTCCCATTGTATGTGGTGTGGGGCAGAAAGGAAGAGCTCAGCTTCTCCTTCACTGGGGAGTGGGAGAAAGCTGAGAAGGTTGATTTCTGAAGTATATGGTAAAGAAGATAAAGTTTTAAAAAATATGCCTCTATCTCCAAGAATTCTCTGCATGCAGCAGAAAGGTGGAAATTGTGCTCAAATCAGCTGTCAGCTGGATTGCAGTTAAAACCCCAGTAATGATGCCCTGTCCATGAAGGCTTTACCAGCCTTTCTTGTAATTGCATGCTCTGACCTTCTCAGGTCCCATTCTACAAAATAAATAAACTACAAAATAAATGCATAATTCTTCCATTTTTACTTTGAAGAACAAACTGAAAATTATATCAGTTAAAAAAAAAAAAAGCTTCACTTATAGACTGCAGTAATTGGAGAATGCTTCGCTCTTGTCAGGTAAAATAAGCTGCATGAAAATGTGCAATAGAAGAGAAAAAAAAGAGCAAAACAAAACTACACCACAAAAATATCCCTTTGAAATTTATTTTTTTTTTAACTGAAATTCTATGAGTAAGAGAATGAACTACTTTTATGTGTTTAAGGAGTTGCTTACTAAAAATTAGTGTTTGACAGGTTTCATAAGAGGTTATAAAGATAGGAAATCATAAATAGGCAGAAAGAGGATTAGAAGAAACAGTAGAAAGTGAGTGGCACAAAAATTTGTGTATGTAGTTTGTATAAAAATCTTCCTGGAGTTATTTCAGTGGTTGATTTATACAGTAAAGAAACATAGCTTGAAAATTCTGGCCTGAAATAACTGGATTAAGATGAGAATATATTTAATTGTTGGTGGTGATGTGAGACAAACCATGATTTCCACATATTTTTACTTGTCACAGATTAGGGAAAAAAAACAAAAACAAAAACAAAAACAAACCAACTTTTACTAATTTTTTTCTGAAATTGGTTTCAAAACCAGTTTTTAGCCAAACCGAATGCTCTGTTTTCATTAAGGCCAATGGTTCCTTCTGTGTTTTGCTTTTGTCTATCAGTGAAAACCAAAAAAGAACTTAAGAAAATCTCAGATCGTTAATATCACATTTTGAGTTTCATGAAATATTTTGACATTGCATCTTCCTGTATGTTTTGATATCAATGGAAATTTTATATAAAAAAAAAAAAAAATGCCCAGTGTCCACTTTTAATGTGTATGTGTTTAGACATAAAACCATTTTCATGTTCATGAAAGACAAAACCCAAACCGTGCTGATATCAGTGGAGATCAACCACTTTTCAACAATATCAAATTACTCCAGGCTAGAGACATTACAGCAGTTAATAGACTTACCTGTAGTGAGCCTGTTCTCACCTCAGTCTCCGTAAGAATGTCAATTTATTCTAGCAAATGGACCTTTTGAGGGTTTAATTGCCAGTCAGTAATACTGCTCCCTACATTTATTAGACAGATGGTCTGAAACAATTGTTTCATACATAGGTACTGTAGGTACACATGTAAAAGGATTTGGTGGAGAAGAAGAAGGTCTCTAGGGAGAGCTTAGATAGTTACCAAGGGTCCTCATCCTATTTGTACATCAACTGGCTCTGAGCCTGGGATCTGCAGAGAACTGGCTTGCTTTGAGTGCTGAACCTGTTCATAGGACTAGTAAAAGTGAGGGGCAAAGTCAACATGAGGTTTACAGTGTCACCTGCCTCACCTTGCCTGGGAAGACAGTCACTCTTTCTCTTGTTTAAAAACACAGAAAATGTTGCTGAAGCTTCACTTCTTAATTTATCCTTAAGTACTGAGTTGTGCTCTTGGGCTTGAAGACTGTACCAAGGGAAAGAAAACTCTGCGTTCTGCTTGATTTTTTTCAAGAGGTCTTCCATGTAGCTGTGAGAATATCAGTTAATTTCCTGTACATTTTTCAAAAAGCTTATTTTTTGTTATTTTAGTTTCTTTTTTTTTGTTTTGTTTTGGTTCGTGTTTTTGGTTTTGGTTTTGATTTTGTTTTGGGTTTTTTTGGTTTTTTTTTTTTTGTTTTTTGTTTTTGTTTTGTTTTGGGTTTGTTTTTGTTTGTTTTGTTTTTGTTTTCTGGTTTTTTTTGTTGTTTGGTTTTGGTTTTTTTTAGGGAGTGGGGGGGTTGGGTTGGTTTTGTTTTGCTTTTGTTTTGTTTTCTTTTTTCCCTCTGAAGACCATAAAGTTTTCAAAATCAGTACTGTATTTTCATGCATCCTTCTAGGCATGTAACGTAATGGAACCTCTGGGGCTTACAGCAGAATGAACAATAATTGCTTTAATTCATTGTGCAAATAGAAAAGAGCTTCTCAAAAATGGCTGTCAGAATAGGATGAAGTCTATTATGCATACTTATTTCTGCTAAGATTTGTAAATATTTTAATAGGCTGGGTTTTATCTGGGAAAATTTAGTTATCAATTACTATAGATCATAATCAAAATATTGTCCACAATACATGTAGATGACAGCATTAGTCACTCTCATGAAGAATGCAAGCAAAGCAGTTGCAATAAAAGGTAAGGAGGAGTAAGGATTATTTTGCTTTTATTTTTCTTTATGTCACGGAATTTGTTCAGTTATACAGTTCTCAAATAGAACTGTGATCTAAAGTTAATGTTGTTTTAGAGAAACTGCTTTTGCAAGATGAACAGATTGGTCTGCCTCATAAGAAAAATAATCTCTATTGCCTCTCCTCAGACAGGTATGTTTGGTAATACTGGGTTTTCATTTTGATTTTTTTTTTTTAATTATTATTTTCAAATTGTGTTTATTTTGTTGGGGAACTCATATAAAATTGCACTTGAAAAAGTTTATTACAAAAATGTGAAAATAACAATTAAACTTTATGTTTAAAGGAAAATAGATTTTATAAAAAATTAAATATTTTTGATGTTTCTAAAAGCTTGTTCCAAACCAAGGTAGAATTGGAGGGGATTCTAAAAAATACCCCTTATAATGTCATTCAGACTTCAATAAGTATATAAATAATACTAAAATTTAGAGCCTTTTTGCTTATAATTCTATCCTATTTACTTTTTCTGGTTTAAAAGTTATGCAAATAATTAACTTAATCATTATAATTATATTTAATTTTAAATT
>VXAU01005472.1:188815-207132 GCA_013399695.1 Formicarius rufipectus | reverse complement strand
AACACGTAAGAGTTGTTTCTCGTGGAAATGCTGTCAGTCAGACATATGGTTATCTTTTTTTAAGAATTTACATATATCATGAGAAACATTTTTGCTTTCAAAGTCTCTCTCTGATTGAATATAATTCTAAATTTCAGACATGTTGTGAATGAAGGTTAAAAAAAAAGTAAAATAAATTTAAAATTCAATCATATAAAACAAAAATTAAAATAAAGCAAAATACCAGCTTTATTTGGCAAAATAAAGTGAGTTGGCAAAATACTGCCATCTCACTGCAGATAACAGTTACCATTGTTTTTCTTTCTCTGAGTGCTATTATGATATGATAATTTGTAAATGTAGTGTAATAAAGAGGAAAGTGTGATCAATAATGGCTGATATATTTGTCTATAGGACACATGGCCATTTTTATAATGTGTAGTGCTTTGTTTATCTATTATCCTATTATGTCTAAAATTGTTAGACACACATAAAGAAAGCATTTCTTTGTCTTAGAGAAACATAGTTTCAGAGGATTCTCTCTTCATATCAACTAAGTCTGTGCTGCTTTCAGATAAAATTAGGGGGAAATGCAAGAGAAATGACTTGCCCATCACTAGCTCTGTTACAAAATGAGTCAGGTATGTGGTGGTAGAGATAAATGCCTAAGTGGAGGTACAAGGCAGACAACCTCTTTCTGTGATAGCTGAGGATTTAATGACTTTAATAGGTACATTTTCTCAGTCACCTAATAGAAGTAGTGTTAGAAGCGAAGAAAGTTTACTTGATCTTAGGGATCCACCTGGAAACCAACATAGAACTTGTAGTTTTTAAATTTATTTTTAAGATGTTTTTCCTTTGTCCTAGGGCCATTTCTGGATTGTCAATGTGTAAATCAAGAATTTGATTTTTTTTGTTGTTGTTTGTTTGTTTGTTTGTTTTTGTTTCATTTGTTTTTCTTGGGGGATTTTGTTTGTTTGTTTGGGGGGTTTTGGTTGGTTGGTTGGTTGGGTTTTGTTGTTTTTTTGGGGGCATTTTTTTGTTTTGTTTTTTTCCACTCCACTGTCTTCCTTGGTTTTGTTTTTATTTTAACTGGAAGGTAGGAATTTCCTCTTTGAGCATGTCTATATTCTATCCCAAAGGAACAACTCAGACATGCTGATATACATGAGATAGGTTTAAACTACTTAATTCAGGCAGTAATGATAATACAGTCACAAATCCATGGAGATGCTTGGCCTGAACACATTTATCTTCACTTGAGTTCCTGGCTGCATTTTTACAGTCTGCACTGAAACCTTGGCTCCTATGGGTTACTTTTTCAAGGTAATTAACTGAGAAGTACTTTGACTATGTCTGTGCAATATTCCACTACAGCTTAGCTGGTCTGTTGCTGAAGATGAGTGTTTTCACTGCACTGAATTTGGCCTCTATTTATTTGCAAGAATCCTCCATTTGCAAATGTGAAAGAAGTAGAAAAGAAATCGCACATCATGAAAAAGAGGCATCCATTAATCACCCTGAACTGATAGTTGTCAAGAAGAAAATTCATCTAAGGTGTTCTTTTAAGCATACTGGAAAAGAAGAATGAGAGAAAGAGAACAGAGAGAAACAGAATAACTTGGAATATTAGCAAAAAGAGACACAAGCAACTTTTAAAATATTATTGGAGAGTCACAACTTTTAAATACTGAAATATTAAAATTGATTGAGATTGTGAAATAAGTGTATTACTTAGTCCTCTGTGCATTAAAATTAATTTTTCATCCTCTTATCTACGCAGCTTTCCTATTGGCTTTTGCTGAGCATTCTTAATATTTTATATGCTAAGGGAAAAAAGCTGCACTCTGACATCTCAACATTCCTGAGAATGTTTAACTTTATTTCTTTCTTGTCTCCTATGCAAAAGGTTTTCAAATCACACATGAACAAGGGGAAGATGAAAACAAAACAAACTAAAACAAACCAAACAAAAAAACAAAAAAACAAACCAAAAAACAAAAACACGAACAACAACAAAAAAAATAAACAAAACAAAAACGAAAACAAAACAATCAAACAAAAACACAGTTTTGCTGCACCATTCTGGGCTTTATTTCCCATATGCAAGTGCTAGTATGCAAGTGCTAAGAGCTCTATTCTTCTTTACATTATTATTTTTCTCTTTGTTTCCTACTATCTCGCTTATGTGGCTTGCATCATGCAGTAGCCCCAGCAATGTTGAGAACATCAATAATTTGATTGTAACTGAACAATAATAAATGATGAAGCAACTTCATCTGAGCTGGAAGATCTGGCCTTAACCTTTCTCTATTTACAGCTCTGGAATGTTTGTATTCAGGGGAATTTAAATCAGCAGAGACATGCCAGTCCTCATGTACAGCAGTGCTGACATAAACATAGCTAAACTGCTGCTATTAGGAGATAAGTTCTTATTTTGTAGCCCCACAAACAAAAGGTTTTAGTATATCATCATTGGTGCTAAAAGCAGCATAGGCAAATGGCCCTGGATAAGGCAAACAAGTGCTTAAATCACTGCAGCTTGGGCTCTGCCAGGAAATTAAATATGTAAAATCTTCAATATTATGGTCCTCATATTCACATGCTGAGTCTGTATCATTTGATACAGCAGGGTTTTATGCCCTAAGGGCCACTCCTGGCACTATGGTTCTTTCAATAAAGCTGTAATTTTGTACCTTTCAGCATAAAGTTTTATGCAGATCTGTGTATTCTCCTGAAATCGTACTATTCCCAGCGCCTTGCTCCTTGCTTTTGGACTGCTATGGGTGAATCCTTATACGGATACAGGAACTGGGCCCAGAGACATATGTGCATACTCCTTTTTGCAAGTGTCAAATCTGTTCGCTTGGCTGTCATGGAATTGCTGAAGAAAAATTGTGATATAATATTGTCTGCAACCTTCACGGAGGGTGGAGGAGGTGGAGGTGAGGGGTGTGGGAGAGAGAAGAAAGAAGGTAATTGAATACTGAATATTCAACTTGCCTATTGGTTCTTTCATTGGCAGTGAATCCTCCATGGAGGATCGTGGGTGAAACCCAAGGGTCTAGGAGCAGCAGCAGAGTGGACTGAGGTTAAGAGGGATCTTTCTAATAGATCAAAGTTAATACAAATAAAGGCTTGGACTGTTCTCACCTGACTTTAAGAGCAGAATTTAGTATTTCAGACAGTGAAATATGCATCCTAACCTCCTACTGTAACTGATGGAGAGAGATGGACATCTCCATAGCTTTGGAGACAAAGGCTTTATTTTAAGTGAGGTTAATCCAGCCTGGTTATCCAGTGTGTCTTCTCCTTTGTCTCCCTCTAATTGCTCCATAATTTTTGCACATACACTTTTGTCCCTCCCTCCTGCTTCCTTTCTTCCTTCTCCCCTTATTAAAATTTTATGGTACCTCAAACTATTGTGGGAACATATTTTGACACTTTTTTCTCCTTAATCAAGAGTCAATGGTGAAGATCTTTTCCTATGGGCATTTCAGTTCACCTGGAGTAGTGGGTGTCAATAGTTGGACTCATTTATATAAGAGTTACAGGATAGCATGATTTCTTGGAGGAATGGGGACTCTTCTGGTCCATTTTTAAATATCTTCAGAAGAATCCTGATCCCATTTTACTGCTGTTCAAACTTAAATTGCTTATCCCCTCCTTTATCTGTCAGCAGAAAAAGCTGAGACTTTGGTTAAAAAAGGAAACTATACTAAATTTAATCTGTGCTTAAGACTGACTGCTACCTGGATTTGATTTTGAAAACCACAGCTGCAGGATACAAAAGGATTATCATAACAACTCAGGGCAAAACTGAATATGCATTGATAAATCTACCAAAATATTGTGAAATCTATTGAATTCATATTGCATATGATATCTGTAAATCTACCCTCACAAGTTTAAACCACTCACAAACATTTGCCCTTTTTATCATAATCAGTAACAGATTCTTACTTCTCTATATGGCATATTCACATATGAGGAGGAAGAATGTCTTTTTTCTACTCCTAAAATGTGTTTCTCAGACTGTGGCTCAAGAACAGTGGTTCTATATAGCCAGAATCTCTTGATTTTTACAGCTAAGTTGCAAAGCTATATTCCTTATAATTTAACAATTATTATAACAAATGAAAATCTGTCAATTCAAAGAGACCAGAGATTCAGAAAGGTTCTAGATTAAAGCAATATCAAGAAATCAGTCTCTGAACAAACAAGTTTCTCACTGATGGCCACAAAATACAGTAGGGGTATCCTCATTTATGGATAAAATATAAAACTCAAGGCTGATGGAAAATTCAGTTTTTCATCCTTAATCTAGTACTCTTGGCCCTGTGACTTCAATAGCTTATCTCACATCAGGTCCTATTTATATGTCTTCCCTTTTCTTCAGTGTTTTTTTTTTAAGTTACCCTATTTAACTAACTTCATTTTTAACAGCTCTGTATTCAATCTCTCTTTGTTCATCTGGAAACAAGAAATGAATGGCACAGAATAACCACATTTTCCTTTTCCCGTATTACAGCAGTCTCCTACCAACTTTGATCTCTCTCTGGAAATACTGCTGGATTGCCAGCAGAACTATAGAATTGTGTGAGTTATTAAGATGGTCTCCATTTGATTCCAAGTATACCCTGAAATTACATCATGAAATGTAGAAGATATGGCAGATTCAGTGAGCACATCATCCTAAACAAGCATATCAGCCACATGCTTCCAACTATGGTTACTTGATAGGTAAAGTCATTTTTCTCCAGAGTCTTCCTGGGCTACTCTGATTGCATCACTTTCACTATCTTTTCTTTCATTACAAGTGACTCCAGAGACTTCTCTCTTTATGGTGTCTAACTCTGTCAATTCCAATTTATCTAGATATCCTTTTACCTCTTTCCTTGACAGTAAAAGTTTATGATTGACAGGAAGTTTCATAAAAGACCTAGAAACTATTGCTAACCCTTCTTTCTTGTGTTACCAATTCTCTCTTTGGGTCTACACAGGAATGCTATCAAACAGCTTGACAGATGCTTTCCAAACAGCAGATACCTTTTATACCCACCAATTACTTGGCATTCTCATTTTCCTCCTAGAAGTGTCTTTATTCAGTGTAGGGTTCCTTTTTTGTTTCTTCCCCCACCTTGTTCCCTTCATACATTTGGGAAAACTGAAAGATCTCTCTCAGTGTCTGAGGAACAGGCCAGTGACAATTCAACCACTGGAGATTACCATGTTTTTCATTTCCACAGACATTCAAATATGAACAGTGTCTACTGCACCCATTTAATTTCAAAAACTGGTTTATTTTTTGCTCCTTTTTGTCGCAGAATGCAGAAAATTGGATATTCTGTGAGACTCCGAACAATCCAAGTTTTGTGGTTCCCATGAAAGGCAGGTCTTTGCTTACATATTGCAAGAGAATGGTTCACAGCCTTGGAGCAAGACTTTATCTGTACCTGCTAATTAAGAAGAAACACCAAGTCCAGAACTGTTCAGATCAACTGAGCATGGACAATTTTAAGCTATCCAATCATTTAATATAATGATGTAACTGAAAGGCACAGATTATAAATACTAGGCTTGGTCTGAAAATAAAGGTTTTAGATTTTTAGGCTTTTTAATTGATTCACTACATGAAGTATGTGTGTGAGTTTGTGAGCCTTAACATATATATAATTAATTCGTTTTTAATTTACCTTTTACTCTAAAATACTCAGAAATTCTATGAAGAATCAACAGATAAATTACCTCTTGAATTCTGTCAGAGTTGGAAATTGCTATGGCTAGCAAATATTTTCATTAGCCACATCTATGTTCAATGCTCCCCAGTGCATTCGATCATTCAAAAAGTTTCAATTTGGATCAGATGTAATAAGAATAAGCCAGGAGAATCAAGAAGATGAACTCTCTGAGATATACACTAGCATTCATGCACACAAATTCAATTGCACAGCTCAAACATTGTTCTGCAAAATTTGGTACTTCAGAAGATACAGAGAAAACAGAGTATGCTGAATTGGAAGGGACCCATCAGAATCAGCATGTCCAACCCCTGACCCTGTGCAGGACATGTCAACAGTCCTACCATGTATCTGAAGCATTGTCCAAATGCTTCCTGAAGAGCCTGTTCCAGTGCTCAACCACTGCCTGGGTGACAAACTTTTTCCTGATGGCCAACCTAAATTTCCTCCCACTCAGCTTCAGGCCATTCCCTAAAGTTCTGTCACTGGTCATCAGAGAGAAGAGATCTGTACCTGCATCTCTGCTTCCCCTTAGGAGTATGCTGAAAACCACAATGAGGTCTCCCCGCATTCTCCTCTTCTCCAGGCTGAACTAACCAAGTGCCCTCAGCTGCCCCTCACACGGCTTCCCCTCCAGACCCTTCACCAACCTCAAGACTGTCCTTTTGATGTTCTCTAATTACTTAATGTCTTTTTTATATTGTGTTGCACAAAACATATAGCAGTACTCAAGGTGAGACATCATCAATATGGAGTAGAGAGTGACAATCAGAACTTACATTTCTTTAATATGAGCTCTTTGGTTGTCATTTTGGCATTAGTGATTGAGCTTCTCCAGATCAAGGTGTCATAAAATTGTTGAGACTTTACCAAAATTTTGTTAATTTAACTTTTGAAAAGGGAGATAAATCAAGAAATATAGGAAGATTGTTCTGAAATGAAGGGAAATTAAACAAGCATTGCACCCATTGACTTCTGCCAGAAAAACAAAACAAAACAAAAACACAAACAAAACCAAACAAACTGTGCTGGTTTAGAGTTAAACAGGCAGGAGAAATGAATCCAACTCAGAAAGGGATTGCAAGTCAGAATAACAATTTAATAAAAGACCACAAAATACACTGATATAGAAGGAAAATTCATTTGTGCCACAAAAATAAAAAACAGAGGTACAGCCCAGTGCAGTGGGGCATGAGCAGAATGGAACTCACCAACCCCTGTGCTGGGGGCATGTGGCACCCCTGAGTTCAAAGTAAGAAAAAAGGAAGAAGCTTGCTGGTGAAAATGACGGTTGCAGTCCAGTGGCAACTTCAGGCCGGTTGAGGCTCTAGTCCACTCTATCTGAAGAGAGCTCCCAGTCCCAAAACACCAAGATTATCAGTGCTTGGGCTCTGATGGGAACGCCCAGTCCCTCCCCCAGGGTGGAGAGTTTCACAATGGGTGATTTACTCTGAGAGGTGAATAATGACTTATTTTTGGCATCCCTAATGACCCATTAGCAGACATGACCCCTCAGGTGCGTGTGGAGGCAGGAAAACTTCCTTATCCCACAGAAGTTCCTAAACACCCATCTTGTAGCCTGAGGGGTTGGGTGTGCCCTGGACAGCTGCTGAAAATGGGCCATTTTGAGCAGTTCATGAGAAAAATTATATAGAGTGTTTAGAATACACACTCACCAAGTGACAAACTGATCCTGGCTAATATAACAAGGACACAAACCAAACCAAAACAAAACAAAAACAAACAAACAAACAAAACCAAACAAAACCAACCAACCAAACAAAAAAAGGTAGAATTTCTACTTCACACTTAGTTCCTATGCACATGCACATTGTGCTCCTAGTCTTGCCCTCCTTTCTAATAAGCACATATTTCAGGCATTTGGGAAAAAAAAAAGTTTTATCATTATTGCAGAGATATAAATATGAGGTTAAGGGAGAAGTGGGAAATGAAGGGGCTGCCACCCACTGTGGTTTGGAGATCTGGCTGCTGGATTTCCTTTGGGAGATGTGCAGTACTCAACAATGTATGAGGCAATAAAGGGGATGCTAGTGAGAGCAAGCTGCTGTCCAGCACTGGTTGTTAGATTGTTTAGACTTCATACATTTAAAATGGAAAATGTAAAACGTTTTCCTTCTGCCAGCCTTAACCACTGATCAATACCGACAGTTTCTTATAAACAATGCTGCCGTTGAAGAAATGCAATATTCCTTCTCACAGAGCAGTCATGGGACTCACACCTTATGAAGAAAAAAGAAAAAATGTGAAGGTATGTGTTCACGCAGGAAAGTGAGGAAGACACACGCAGACATATGAAAAAAAAAAAAAAGAAGGTACATTGATTGTGTTGCTGTCATGCCAGGATTCAGGTTTTGTTGATTTTCCACCAAAAAACCAAGGCTAATAATCCAGTTTGTTTGTTCTTTCTCCAGTCACTGGAAATCAAGGCAATAATTCCAGTGAAGACTTTTGCTACCTTTCTTCCTGTGACTGATGGGTCTGATACTGTAAGATGCTGACTCTTCCCCAGTCACAAATGATGGTCCTTTCAATCTTCACTGAAGTTCTTAGTACCTGGCATGTTTGACTTTTATTTACCCACTTCTGGTTTATTACTGTCTCTGGGAATGGAGCCCAAAACGTTGCAAGTGCTGACACCTTCATCAGCAGGACATTGACTAAAAGCCATTAGTGACAACAGGCATGTAAATACATGTACATGAGTCTGTCATGATTTCCAAATGTGTGTCAATTTTGTGCAAATTCAAATTGAGGCAAATTGAATTTGTCCTTTAATGAAAAGGTTTTGGAAAAGGACTTCTGACCTGATCTGTCCAAGGAGATATTCCATACCATAGAATCTTTATATTTTTATTGCTATTATAATTGCAATTATTATTCTCATAATTATATTTTACTTTGTTTCAATTATTAAACTGTTTTTATCTCAACCCAAGAGTTTTACTCTTTTCCTGATTCTTCTTCTGGCTAAAGAGCATAAGGGAGAGGGAGCAAAAGACTAAGTGCTACTTATGGTCCATCTGGGGTTAAATTGTAACAATAGCATTGATGAAACTTAGAATGCTGAAGTTTTGTTTGCTGAATGGAGCTCTTCATCAAAGAGATATCCTGGATCTGCAATTTTCTCATTTGTTTTTTCCTGGATCTAGACCTGACAAACTGTTTTAACCAGAGTTTCTAAGTGAATATTCCCTACAGTTAGATAGAGCTACCAAGATCAGTCCATGGTTATCCATAAAGAAAGAATTGCTTTCAGGAACTCTGAAGCCTTTTCAAGCATTTTTAGGTGTCTGGGAATTTGGGGCAAAAGGTAAAAACACAGGAAAGTTGCTGGGCAAACATTTTTGAACAGAAGGCCAAAATAAAAAAAAAAAAACACATCAGTCTTTGGGACAGCACTGAGTAAAACAATTGATAAATGACTTAAAGTCTTTATAGCCTTCAGAAAAGCACATAATATGCTGAAGTTTATTGCTTAAGTCTTTCACTGAATTCACAAAGTGTTCTAGTGTTCATGCCATCTTTTTTTGCTGCTGTTTCAACCAGGCTAAGTCATTAGTCATTTTGCCCAAATGTGGTGACACATCTTACAGAACAGTTAAGAACTAGGAATGCATTTTCAAGTTCTATATTGATTCTCAGTCTGTTAATTATAATATTAACTAAGGTTAAAATTATAAACTAAAGGAGTATAATTTTTTGATTTAGGAGTTGCAAGTGTAGCACAGAAATCTGATATCTAGAGATGATTATTTCTTTCCGCCAACTACAGCAAAAGCCAGAGGGCAAGTATGTTGATAATTTCGGTAGCTCAGTTGAGCTGCCAAAAATCAGATGGAAGAAATTTTTATTCATCTGTGACTATAGCCTGCTGGGAAAAGTACATCTAATACCTTACAGAGTCAGTCTCATAAGCTTTGAGAAGGGGGATGAAGCCAAGGAAGTTGGGCTTCTTCACTCTGAGTCACTTTTCCTGCTCCCTAGTGGGAAGAGAATCAGCCTTTGCAAGCCACTGATGGGCTAGAGGATTCCGCCCCCCCCTCTATAGTTAAAACACAAATGAAACATCCAGGATAACTGATTGCATTCTGTTATCAGTTGAAATTTCAATAACTGGTATGCTGTCCAGTGAAACATGAATTTCCCACAGGGTAAAACTGCAGATCACTAAACAACTATAGCTGTCACTCAACAAAAATCTTCTATACAGAATACAGTGATCTGTAAGCATGCAGTAATCTTATACTTTTGATTTGATTTGATTTTTTTCCCCCTCAAATTTCACTTAAGACTCAAAACTGAAATATGTTTCTCTCCCTCAAAAACAAACTAACAAAAAGAGCAGATTCATTAAGAGCAAGAGGAATGGCATGATCAGAATATGACACATCTTCACTGACTGAATTGTGCATACACATTAGGGCTTCTGGTAGTCTGAACACTCATAATAAAATCAAAGAATCATAGAATCATTAAGATTTGAAAAAGTCCCAAAGACTATCCAGTCCAACCTATGACCAAACCATACCACATCCCATTGTCAACCATACCATAGCTCTGTGTGCCATGTCCAGTCATAGCCTGAATATCTCCATTGATAATGACTCCACAACTTCACCTGAGCATCCCATTCCAGTGTTTGATCACCCTTTCAGGGAATAAATTCTTCCTGATGTCCAACTTGAACCTCACCTGTTGCTGCTTAAGACTGTCTTCTTGTCTTATCACTGGTTGTCTGAGGGAAGAGCCTGACTCACCCCAATCTATATCTTTCTTTCATATGGTTTTAGAGAGTAACAAGATTCCCCCTGGGCCTCCTTTTCTTCAGGCTGAACAATATCAGCTCCCTCAGCCACTCCTTATAGGATGATAGTATAGGTCCTGGTTTTAGATATGTCACAGGAAGCACAGTTTTAAACTGAATTCTTACTTTGTGCCAAATAAAGTTACATTAGATCTGACCCAGACATTCCTCATAGATCTTTCAGCAACATGAACATAAATGCCATGCTTAGACAAACAGTTCTGACTCCATATTCAGAGATGAAAGTAACAAGAAAAATCCACTTTGAGGACCCTATCAGGGTTTAGGCATCCCCTAAACATCAGGAAGCATCACTAAATAGATGCCATGAGCTAGGAGTGGCAAATAAGACTACCTAAGCGCATGAAACTCAAAACAGAAACGACAGCATTTGGTCTTTCAGGATCTCAACAAAAGCTACAGGCTACTGCATACATTTCCTTCCTTCCTTCCTTCCTTCCTTCCTTCCTTCCTCCCTCCCTCCCTCCCTATAGTTGACTGACTTAAATAGTCTTTAAAATAATGATGTGGAAAATGGTATGAGCCAGGCTTTGCTGTCAGTTTAAGTTCCCTGGAAAACTAAAGATTCTTGGATTCAAAAGTATATTTATTCATTGAACTATGTCACCAGTACCTATTTCTGTTCTGAGAGTCTTCAAATACCATTAGGGTACCCTCTCATTTAGATTTCTATTACTGTTATTCAATAACAATGAAAGAAAACTTTAACGTCTTCCAGATTTGTGGAGGTGAAACACAGCCCACAGTTTCTATCCTTCTGCTGCATGAGTGTTGGATCATGCAGGGAGGATTTGGGACTTGTGATGGCATATCTGATATTTGACCTGAAATCTCATCAGTTTTCTGACTAAATTTCAGAAAGAGAAGGAGCAGACTGAAAGTAGGTTTGAATGCTACTCTTTTAAAGCAACCGGCAACAGGACAAGAGGACCCACCCTCAAGCTCCACCAGGGGAGATTCCCAATGATGGTTGGGCATGGGAAGATGCTGCCCACGGAAGTGGTGGAGCCACTGAGACTGGAGCTGTTCAAGAAATGACTGGACATGACATTCAGTGCTATGGTTTAGTTTAGATGAGGTGATGGTCAGTCAAAGGTCAGACTCAATGATCTTGGAGGTCTTTTATAGCCTAAATGACTCCGTGATTCTGTGCTACTATGGCATATTGCTATGCTACAACCAGTTGTCTAAGAGGACTTCTAGATGTCCAGTGCTTTTATGAGCCAGGATGATGACTGAGTACTGAAGAGATTGTGCTGCAGAGCAGCTGAGTTCGGCTGCAGCTGTTTGCATAGATTTCTATGGCAATCCCAAATTTGTTACACCATTTCTAAAATTTAAGGATTGCATCTGGAAAAACACACCGAAGGAACTTATCTAGGGCATCATCCTCTTAAAAGTTAACTTTACTGTGTCCAATGAATGAAATACTGAACAGCAGGTATATTATTTTTAAAAGGGATATAAAACAATAGCGAAGCACTGCCTGATTATATTACAGTATCTATCTTCTCATGTATCAGCAAAAACTAGCTCTGAAGTATTCCTAATTATCATATTTACAGTGGTACAGGTAGTAAAACAGTTATGTTTTGCATTGCTCAGGATGTTCAGGGCTGAAATAGATAAACTATGTGGGAGATTAGTAATAGGTAATTATTCTCTACTTACATATTCAGCTTCATATTTCTAAATTAAGGTAAGTGGAAAAAGCTTATAAAAAATTCAGGGCTCTTTTATCTTTCCTCCTCCCTCTTATTAGAAACTGTGCATGAATTTGCATAGAATAAACTGAGGCCATAAATCATAGCAGAAACTGCAAGAACGCTCTTTGTAAGTTATAATTTAAGGTTAACTGTAGCACATTTTGCTTACTGTATTATTAATGACTTTAGTTCACTCATGACAAGATTACATATTAAAAATTGTTGGTAGACAAAACTCCAGTTCATAATCAATTTGCTTCCTAACCTTAGAAAGCCACTCACCCTGTTTTCATACTTCCAAAGAAGAAACCATCGTGAAGAAAGTTTGTCAGGCAATATGTTACATTGGCCCTGTCTTAGTGACTCTCATACATCTGGTCAAGAGGTTTAGGTGCAAAGACTCTCAAGGGGCTTGTACTGTGTTCCCGTGATATACGACAGGCTTGGAAATGACCTATTGTCTCTGGTGGTATAAAATTTGTGGCTGTGCCCCCCAAGAACATCACAGTAGAAACAGCTGGACAGCTTCAGAGCAGGGTGTTTAATGTGCTGCTTCTGCTCTTCTGTGTAGAACAGGCATAACCAGATCTTCTCAGAAGCATGTCTGTTTACATTACGTGTGTTCTCACCCTATGTTCTGTTCTATCTGATAGGACAAATCACTGATACCCAGGCAATTAATTAATTCAACAATTAATTCACTCAGTATTCACTACTATCTTACCATTACCTGCTGAAATATAGGAACTGATGTGTTTAACACTTCTTGTAAGTGAATATTACTAATAAATGTCAGATATTTACAAGACTTGGACCATTAGCAACACATACATCTAATCTTGCAGCCTAGGTACAAGCATTATTTTCTTCATATTGTGCACCACATTAAAGGAATTTTGTAGCATTAATTTGTTAGTTTGCTATATCATCATAGGTTTATTTCTTGGCTTTCATTAGGTGGCTATGTAGCTTATAACTGGTGATTCTAAAAATACTGGATTTAACTCAGAGACTCAGAGACAGTTTCTAATGACTACATCCATGGTTTTCCAAGATCCACATGAAAGAGCTAACTACCATGTAGACTAAATTAAAAAAAAAAAAAAAGTAAACACAAAAAATGTCTTAATATCTACATAAACCTGTTATTCAGGACTAACATTCAGATTGCAAGAATGTTGGTATAGCATTATTTGTTTCACATTTTTTCTGTGGTTTATTTTTGTTGTTGTTGTAATCATCATTGTTATTATTATTATTACTATTATTATTGTTATTTACTATGTCTTGCTAAGCAAACCATATATGCTGACTTAATTCTTTAGTCATAGAATAGCCTAACCAGGCCTTTAGCAAGAAGTTGTTCTTAATACCATCCAAAACAACAGCTTTCTAACATCAATCAAAATCCTATTTTTCTCCCTTGAATTTTACAGGAACTGTAAAATTCCACTATGTTTGATAAACCTGCAAGAAAAGAATAAATGCCTTTCTTCATTTGAAGACCTTTTCAATATCAAATAAATATTAACATATTATGTCCTTGAACCCCAACTATTTTTTCCTGTCAAGTATGCTTCAAATATAATATCAGAAGATTATTTTCTTTGAAAAGCTCACATCACTCTAATAATTATTATCTAGATACTTATCACGCAATTTTTTTCTACCTAAAAAATTACAATGAGTGTTTAAACTTTCTCCCCTTCTTTTGGTTCTGATTTTCATTTTTTTTTCCAGAAGGAATGGTAAGGATTCAAATGAAATTTCTTTAAGTACATTTTTGAACACAAAGATTTCAAATGTTACATTTTGATGTTGTCCAATTGAAAATATTTCTTCTCAATAAGAAATTGTTTTTATTCAAAATTTTAGTGAAATATTACAGAAAATATCTGAAGGTCTAGACAAAACATTAATTTTTAAATAATTTTATAAGCACAAGCCCTTTCTGTCTGCATATTTCAAATTAAGAAAAGAGGTCTCAAAATACTAACTTTTTAATATTATGCAGGACAAGACATTTCCAATTGTTTTCATTTTACATTTTTTATATAATACAAAAATTGTTGATTATCTCTTATTTACCTGGACTAATCTTTCCTTCTAAAAATTGATTTGTATAATTTTATTATTTTAATTTCTCAATGTCCTTCATCATATATTGCTACAATTTTTGTCATCTTTCTGACATAAGGAAAGCAAAATAATTCAATCAAATCAGATATCTTCAAAATTCATAGCCCCTTAAAGTGAATGTAGGATTTTAGGTCATACACTGTAGCCTCAAGAAAATAAATAAATAAATAAAGGCTTTCATCAATTACACAGAAAAACATAATATCACCTCCCACTAAAATAAAAATCATCACTGACCTGAAGACAAGTTGTTTAATGTTTGTAGCACAGAAAATGGACATCAAAGAATCAATTACATTGCAAGTAGATTGGAAATTGTAATATCTTTAATGTCTACATTCCAGAGGCAAAAAAAATGTTTTCATGAATGAGATAAGTGTCCTTCATACTACACAAATTGAGTTGCAAGACGTGCCTTTTTTTTTTTTTCAGAAGACATTTATTTTACAGGCATGTGCTTGGGTTGCCTAATAAGGCAACATTTTTATATGACTGTTTTTAACACCAGAAGTGTTATGAGAGTGGAAATTCAGTGATATTCTGATAGTAAATCATTGTTGCTCTTTTAAGGTGATACATTGTTTTACTTTTTCCTGATTAGCCCTCACTGTACCTCACATTAATGGCAAACTCTTCTGCAATCACTGCTCTGTAGAGTCAAGACAGGTAAAGAATCCTTCTTAGTAATAATTAGAATAGGGTAGTTTTTAAAATATTCCAGCTTTAATATACAGGTAATCACCAGTGCATATTGAATCCAAGAATGTGGTAAGTTGTTTACAGGCAGATACTGGTCTTTGAGGTGGAATTTGAGCAAAATTATCATAAAATGAGAATAAGGCAAACTGTATTCTTTCATATAAAGTGTTAGTTATTTCTAAAGAGTAAAGTGAGATAGGATTGCATTTATAATGGAATGTGTGTATAAGGGTAATGTTGATCTGTGTCAAATAAAAATATACAAAATGGTAGAAATTTGGTTTCCAGACCTATTTATTAAATTGCTCCATAAACTAAACTCTCCTGCATCTGTTGCAAGACAGCAAGGCTATTACACAAGAAATACATTGCCAGAGCTTTTTTAGTACTGTAAAGAATGATTTTCTTCTTTGTTCCCCTTTCCTGCCCTTAGAAAAATTCCTGCCTAGGTAAAAAAATTTTAGTATTTTAATTAGAAATCTAAAAGGAATTATATAGTGGATTTTTCTATAATCTTGTCTTTCTTTCAAGTATCAATATTTCTTGAAGTTATTTTTCACTGAAAAAATGTTGACAAGATAATAATAAAAGTAATTTCTAATGTGTAAATAATATTTTGAAGCAGGTCTATTCAGAACTTCTTCATTCTCTCTCTTCCCCGCTATCATCAGTATGATTAATTACGAAATGATAATGTGTAATAATATAAGCACAAGTGACACAGTGAATAATAAAGGTTCTATATTATTGAATAGTTTAGCTGAACACTTTCAGTCTGGGAAGAACAAAGAGATGCATTTTCTTGTCTTTAACAAAATGTTTGATGTTTGTGGCTCTGGACTCAGATCTAGGTAGGCTGACAACAAGCTGGCAGAGCTTCAGCAGTCCAAAAAGGCAACATTGTTTTATTCTTGCATTAATAATTGAAAGGTACAAGTGGACCTGAGAGTTAATAAACTGAGGAAACTTTGGAACTAGGTATTACTAAATGGATTGGTTAATATAAGAAGTATTTCAACCTTTCCTCCAGCACTGAATGTAACTTGCAATCAATTTTTGTATTCTAAGGTGTGTCTCACCCCTATTCTCAGGAATACTGGCATCTGAGTGCTTTAGTTTTTTAGGAAAAAGCAGTACTGAAATAAGGTCTGTAACAGCATCAGTTATCAGGAGTCTTACCAAAAAGAATGACACATAACCAATCACACTTTGTGAGAAGTCCATGACAGGACACCATCAGGCTATACACATATCAGTGGTTTCCCTATATATGGGGAATATTTATTAAATCTATATTTCATGTACATACACTTGCCTCTTGTTTGTCATAGTGGATTTATGAGTGATGGGTTATTCAGTCTGGAAAATTTAAGCTTTGGAAAGGAAAATGAGTTGAAAAATTTCTGTAGCATTACAGGAAAATATAAATTTAGGACACTTAGAGCTATTGCAGTGGTATATATCCTGCCTTTGGTCTTCTTTTCTCAAGTGAATTTACTGTGGCCCATTACGTGACAGTTGTAGCAACTAAATTACAGTAACTCTCCATTAAATAACAAAGATATGATTAGTAGTGTACTTAACATTCTCAGGGCAGTTTTCTAACCCCCTAAGTGGATAATTGTCAGCTATTGCTTTTAAACTGTGAGCCTTGTATGACTTTATTAAAAGTTTTGGAGACTCAAAACATTATGAAGGTAATAGTAATATACAGAGTAGTGGTGTATATATCTCTTCGCTACAGGAAGGGACAAAATTCTGAAAAGGTTGAGAACAGGTGTCAGGCTTTTAATAGGGTCATACATGTGCCTTCTTTTTCAAATTTCTCAGCCTTCAGATATCTGTGTAAGGGGCAGAGTTTTAGCTGAAAACTCCTGTTTATCTTACTCCTCTCTTTTCTCTTTTGATTCATCCCAAAATCTTGTCAACCATCTATTCTTAAGTAATTGATTTGAATTGAACACGTGTAGTTGACTGGAACACAAGAGACCTAAAGACAAGAAGCAAAGAGGACAAGTCATCAGATAACTTCAGCTTAAAATGATAAATTATCAATGATATCTTCACAAGTATCATTTTAAATAGAACTGGGTGCCTGTATGCAGGAACACTTGATGTTGCAAAATGGCTCTTGGCCATGCATTAGCCTTGACTTTGCAGCCCACTGTGTGATCTCCAGATAGATTGAGTGAAGGTATTTTTCAGTAGTCATTAAGTAGTTTCCATATTTTTCCTTTTCTTTCCTATTCATTTGAGATAGTAACTTTATCACGCTCTCACTTTTTCTGTTTCATTTATCTTTCATTCCTCCCTATATGTTGTTGTTTCTGTACTAGAAACAATTCTCTTTGCAACCCCACTTTGTGTTCTCATTCTGCCTTTTACGATATTATATTGGCAGGTCTCTTAGATGTTGCAACTCTTTTTTTTGCATAGGAGCTTTCCAAATTATGGTCCCTTACAAGAACACAGATGACACTGTTATAGGTGTCAGCCACTCAGGGATTCAACAAAACGAGAAGGAAATAACTTGCCACTATAAACCTGTCTACTTAGTTTAAAGAAGACTTCATGTTGATTATTCACATCACAAGTACTCTAAGCTATCCCTCTATGAATCACAAAGTCCCAGAATGGGTAAATTTGGAAGGGACTAGAGTGGGTCATCTGGTCCAAGCTCTCTGCTCCATCAGGGTCATGCCAGAGGACAAGGCTCAGGATTATGTCCAGGAGGGAGACTCCACATCCCCTCTGGACAATCTACTCCTGTGCTTGGTTACCCACAGAGTAAAGAAGGTGAAAACTCCTGTGCATAAATTTCTGCCTCTCCCTGGTTGCTCAGCACTCCTGAGAAGAGCCTGTCTTCACTGACTTTGTATCCTCCCTTCAGACAGATACCCGGGAAATGAGGTCCCCTTTCAGCTGTCCCTTCTCAAGACTTTCTCAGCCTTTCCTCAAAACAGAGATGCCCCAGTCCCTTAACCATCTTTGTTGCCCCTTCACTGGATCCTCTCCAAGAGCGCAGTATCACTCTTGCTCTGAAGAGCTCAGAACTGGACACAGTACTATATGTCCTAACACACTCGATTGAATAAAACAAGCTTGGTCCCTTTGTTACTTGCTGGACTTTGAAAATTGTGTTAAATTCTAATTATCCATGTTTATTCTTCTCTTCTCCCTGATGTAATGAGAAGTTGGGACCATCTT
>VXAU01005472.1:157434-188776 GCA_013399695.1 Formicarius rufipectus | reverse complement strand
TTTTGTATGAAGAAGTCTCTTGTGGACTACATAAATTATTATTCCACAACTGTAAGAAACCATCATCCTCTGCTCTTACATATGAATATATGGAACTCATTTACAGCTCAGCTGTGGTCAGAAGTTGCATCTGGGAGATATGTGCAATCATAAAATGATATAATCATGAAGGGTGGAAGCTACCCGAGCAACTCAGTGCAAACCCAATTAAAGTGGAGTATTCCAGAAACTCTTTTAAACTCAAAGTTTAAAGTATCTCCAAGGATGTAGGTCTGTGAACATATCTTATGGGTAGGCATGGAGTTGCAATTTAGCCTTACATCTACTCAGAATTTTACGTATTCCAGCTTTTGTCTGTTGCCTTTCTACCTTTCATTATGTGCCTCCAGGAACAATCTGGCTTCATTTTCTCTGCAACCTTCCACTAGGGAGTTGTAGATGACCTGGCCTACAGATTTTCCCTTAGTTTTCTCTAAAGTCTGCAAAAGCACAGGTCTATAAGCCTTCCATCCTCATGGAGGTTATCACAATCAATAAAATTAGAATAGACCTAACCGGAGGAAGTCAATGAGAGAGGTAGAAGAAAAGCATTTATTTATTTTTTTTTTTAATTCTAAGTTTCTTTCATTTAAGACAGTCCTAAAAAGAGGTGATGATACATTGCTTTTGGATTGTAGAGTTCTAATCAATACTTGACTATGACAAGCAGCAAAGGGAATTATTTTTTTAGCACTATATGACAAATTTGAACGGTATGACTGCTTTCAGTGCTGCAATATCCTCTCTACTAGAAAAGTTTATTCAAGAGAACTGTTTTGGTATGGTAAAATCATGACATTTGAGACATGGATCAAGAAACAATGGCTTCAGAATATCCAGTTATGAAACCTATCTTTTACAGACTTGCAGAGAACATGATCCATTTCAGAAAAACAGCAAGCATACTGAATTGATATTCATTGTTCTCTGAAAATTACACCTTCTCTATTAAAAGTCCAGACTTTGTCAGTGTTTCTTTGACAAATCTTCTGAAAGAAGATATTTCTGTATATAGGTGTTTTAAAAGTTATTTATCTGACAGCTGAAAGAACAAAAGACAGGATGAAATGAGGATGAAAATATTATCATGTAAGCAACAAGTAAAACAATGATTCAGTATTTGAATCATTTATATGATGCAAAAATAAACCAATGGACTAACTATGAAGCCAAATAAAAACAGTTCTTGAAAGTATGCCATTACATTATGAAATTCACCACCAAAAATGTATGGAACAAATTTGTGAAGGATAAAGACATTACTCGGTATTAAGTTATTCAACTAACTTGAGAAGTTTGTCAGAAGAATGATAAAAACTGAAATGTTATAAGAGGAAAACATTAATTGTGTATTTGATCTGTATTTTATACTCTTTTTATTTAGATTTTTTTATTTCTTTAATGTTGGCTATTTTCAGAGGTTAGATACCAGGGTAGAAGGACCCTAGTTTAATGTTGGGATGTTAATTATTCCAGATACATAATTTAAAGTCTGCCTCCTCCAGACTTTGCTAGGATAACATATGCCTGGTTTGCAGTCTGTGACCATTCATGTGACCACTGTTGTCCTGCAGACTCCTCAGGGTGCTGAGGCATGGTGGTAAACAGTAGAGCATTCTGTTAGGACACACCACACATCAGGGGTATTCTGCTAACAACCACTTACAGACTTGGACAAGCATGTGCCATATCCTCTTCCAGTGTTGTAGTCATCAAATTGTGGAAATTCTTGTTTAAAGTGCCCTTAGATTACAGTGAAAACCAGTAAATTTTAATCTATGTTTTGTGATCTGTATGTCCAGGTTAATACAAGAATAAAAGAAAAAATTGAGAGCTCACCTTAAGAAGAATGACCGTGTTGACATCAGAAACCGATGACTTCTTTTACTCATTTATATATGCAACTCATGTGCATGTATGCACACTAATAGAGGCAAGTAATAGGTCAGTGTGTGTTTTTATGACTCATCCTATATCTCATGCATGTATAAAACCGTTACACCTGGTAACTTAATGAAAACATGCAGAAAACTCTAAGAGAGGCTCAGTTGGTTAGAGCACGATGCTAACATGCTCTAATCAAGTCTGTAGATTCAGTCCCTGTACAGGACATTCAGTTAAAAGTTTGACTGGATGGTCCTTGCTCTCCCTTCCATTTCAGAAAGCTCAGTGAAATCTGTGAAGTTTTTCACCCTGTTAACCCCTAGCAAATGTGGCCTCAGTTCTCTACACAGTAGCCAAGATCAAAACAAGTACTACATGAATTTGAATGTCATGGGTTTCCTATCTAAAATGTGGATTTTTTAAAAAGAAAATTAACCTTGCCAAGCATCATTACATGACAGAGTTACCAAGAAACTCTCCAGAGTCCAACATTCATGATTTATGAATCTATCTGAGTTCAGACACCTGGAAAATAAAAAGCATTGTGGTTAGGTCTTGTACACTTTTCTAGTACATTAGTTATAATATTGTTGTCAGTGAGAACCACATGTGTAGTTAAGCTATGGAAATGATACTTATTTCTACCAGCCATTTTAATTCAAATCCTATATATCAGCAAAATCTCTTTAATTATATGATAGAAAAAAAAATAGGAAAAAATTCTGACGTCTTTGCCTAAGATATATTACTTATAAGCATATGAAATTTAATTTGACAGCAAGTCAAAAGTCTACCAAATCCAGAATATGGATTCTTTTCTGTTCATTTTTATTTCTCATATCGTTACCACAGTTGCATATAAGAACCTTCCAGTGAAATATTAACTATCTTTTGTCATCCTAATTTTCTTATTTTATGTGTGCAAAGTTTATGGTTAATTATAGGGCAGATCTTGATCTGAGAAGTAGTGAACATAAGATAAAATCATATCATGAAGCAGGTTCACAACCAAACAGGCTGGAAAAATGTGGGATAATCGTTTATATCACGACCCTGAATTTACTGAAAACTACCTCTGGGCCATAAAAACTGAAACTTAGGTTTTGTCTGTACACTTCTTAGCAAACTAGAGAAAGCCTGGATGTATGGCAGACTTTAGTCCTTAACAAATATATTTCAGGCACAAACGTAATGTAGAGTGTATTGCCACTCCGAGTTACATAATGTTGCAATTTACATTAAAGAAAAAGAAGATTTCTAACTTCTAGAAGAAGGTGGAGTATTTTAACCAAACAAATATATTAATAAAAGTTATTGGTAAGTGCTGGGTATAAACCATATTTTTGCATGTCTGAAGGATCTAATAGAAATACTGAGCAATTGGTTTACCTTACATGAACTGTCTGCTGAAGGGGACTTACTGGGACACTTTTCTCTTCAAAGTATTGTCTTCTGATACCTATATGTGTTCTAACCTTCAGTTTTCAGAACAGGGACCACAATGAACTCCAGTAGAGAAAAAAATCTCAAGTCAGCTTTTACAAGTCCCTTCAGTACTCTAATTTCTCTGGGAGATCAAAATGGATAATAAGAACAATATGTTATGACAAAAATATAAGTTTTTAGATTTTTTCATATAAACTAAAGTAAGAATAAAAATACTTTTAGTAAGAATATATTCAGAAATCAGGTCTGGATATTATTGGAAACTATGTTTTTAAAGTTTTTTGTTCATTTACATTTGGAACTAGTTCACTCTACCATCTGTTCTGTGAAAATATCTCACAGAAAAATTATTGTGATGTAGATGAACCTCACTGAAAACCTTCATTCTGTATGGTTTTAGTTTACATTGAACAGTTTTGTACCCGTCTTCACTTTCCTTATAAATTTTCAACCATTCTCTAAGATGATGCTTTCAGTCTTTCCTGAGAGTTCAAACTGGAACACTTGCTGACAAAGAAATATTGCCTTTGATTTCTCTCATTGAGAAGGGTTTGTGCAAACCTAAATAAGTACCCTCTTTTGTCATGCAGGAATTTTAGAAATTCCATAAGACATAAATCTGGAAATGTTGCTCATTTACAGACTAACACTTGCTGTGTTTTCAACACACAGGTCACAAGTTCCCAGTAAACCCCACGGAATTACTGAGTATGCAAGCCATTGAATCTCATCAAAGTACACAAGCACATAAGTGATCATTCTTGCTTTGAAGAGTTGATACCAAAACATTCTCAAAATGATACACATTTTTGAAAAAACAATAGTTTCATTGATTATCCATCATTTTCATCATAATCAGGCAAATTTCACAACTCCATCCACTTTTGACTTTTAGTTGATATTTTGCACCAGTTATTTAAGTTCTTGAAATATTATTTGGGACATGAATTTGCCCTATAAGCAATGGCTATAAACAAAGCAAAACCAGAGCTGATGGCAATCCTTATGATTTCCTGAAACTATTTTTGTCCTTATATTTGTGTAAACCAATAGGAGCTGTGAATGACTATAGTGTATTAAACAGTGTTCCAACAAAATCTGTGTTCAGATGACTCACAGTATTTTTGAGACAGTGTGCTATAGGCCTCCTTGTGTGCTCGGTTTGCAAGTGCTCTGAGCTTATTTCAGCCCTAACAAAAGAACCCTGGAACTTGTGCTCAGGCTATGACTATTTACACTTTCAGCTGGACTATGTCTAGTTCAAGCCTTAAACATCAGCCAAGATGGCAGCTATTACATAAGAGGGGATTGAAACAAAGACCTTTCACAATCAAAAGCATAGTCTTTGCAATACAGAGTAAATCAAGCTTTTTAGAGGAACCTTGAATGTACAAAATTATACCGTGATCCATATAATTATTTGGCACCATGTTAGAGGGGAGAATTGCATTCCCAATTGCATGTTTGTCCCTTTATAACAAGGTGGAGATTAAACTCTATAAAAAATTCTCTAGTCCTTTCTTTTTCTTGGTTAAAGCTATAGCTTTTGTGATTCAACTTGGATATGTCTCCCCACTTTTTCCACAAATTATCCCTAAGGAGTTCTCAATATTTTCATAAAATACCATTCCTATTGGATATGGAAAATTTTGTTCATGAATTTTCCATTATAAATGTTATTGTCTAGCACTTAATGAATTTTACTGAAGAAATACAAATCACAGTTAGAAATATAACAGTAAAATACTGAGAACTTGTACTGTGATAAGTCTCTTGCACAAAAGAGATCAGTTCTCAATAGAACAAGACTCTGCATGAGATGATCCGTTTAAGCTAGGTGTTAACAAAGCAATAAGCCTATGCAGACTGATTAATTTCCAATCAAATTGCAAATCTCAGTCTTGGTCTGTAATAAGGTTCAATTAATTAATTGATTTTGTGCATGTGAGTACTTCCAACCCAGATCTCCATGTATTTAGAACAGGAAGTGTTCGGATGAATGAGTCACAGTTTCCTTTCAGATGAAAAATTTATTTCTTTTTTGATTTTTAATTTATTTGGTTTAGTCTCTGCCACCGAGAGACATTTTGGGTGCCATCACAATATGTGGGGCTTGTTTCCTATGTAATAATCTCTTTAGATCTAACTTTTGTACATAATAAAGAGAGATAATAGAATGATAGAATGTCAGCATCATAGAATGATCTGGGTTGGAAGAAACTTTATAGATCTAGTTCCAATTCACCTTCTACGAACAGCAATACCTTCCAGTAGACTACCCATCCAACTTGGCCCTGAATACTTCCAGGAATGGGGCATAAATAATTTTTCTGGGCAGCCTATGTCTGTGCCTCACCTCTCTCACAGTAAAGATTTTCTTCCTCATACCTAATCTAAGCCAACTCTCTTTCAGTTTAAAGCCATTATCCATTGTTTTTTTTCTCCATGCCCTCCCCACTTCTCCTGTAGCCCTTTTTAAGAACTAAAAGATTATATAAGGTCTCCTAGAACCTTCTCTTCCCTGTACAATCCCAGTTGTCTCATCCTGTCCCCATCACAGAAGTGCTCCAGCCCTGAGTAGCTTCATGACCTTCTCTAGACCTTCAACAGGTTCACATCATTCCTACGTTGGGGTTCCTTTCCTCTAGAGCAGCAGTCAGTGACATTTCTTGGTGCAATGTACAAATTCTCTGAGAGTGCACTCAATCTCACTGTCCTTGTCCCTGACAGAGATTTAAAACAATAAGTCCCAATATTGACGCCTGAGGAATGTCACTGAAATTATCGTTCTCCTCTTTACAGGTGAGAAAATTCTGTTCAGACACTGTACACTCTTTAAACTGAAATGTTGCACCAAAGCTCAACAAAAAGTCATATTTTGTTTGCTAGTGACAACTGATTTGTTACATTTTTAAATTCTAAAATTAGATGACATAGATCAGCAGATGAACAAATCTCTTTCCTGTTCCTTTTTACATAAGAAACAAAACAGGTTAGCTGGATAATAGGAGGTCTGCTTTCAGCAACTTTGCATGTGTTTCAACATGATCCCCTCTCTTAAACACCCTTATAAATTCCAGAAGGCCTCACTCTCACAACCTGTCCTCAGACTTACAACAGCTTACAGACTTCTGAATAGCCATGACAAGGTGGAAGAAGAGATTTCTCAAGAATCACAGATATTCACGCAAGTCTTCCAGCTTGATCTCAATTCTCTGTACTTACTTCTTCATTGCTAGGAAACATCATGTACTACAAATTGAGAGAAATGTTTACTCAGTCCTAATCATGAGTGTGAGTCAATGACTGAGGTCTCCAAGTAAATCAATAGTGCTGGAATAGGCAAGCACTCCCTTCTGGGCTGCAGATACTTCAACACAGTGAAAGTGAGGATGAAGGAGCCTTTATTGGTTACCTCTCCAGCATGAAAAATCAAATGCAATTTGTCCATATTAGTTGGCTTAGTCTCTTTCTGATTGTCTGGTGCCACAAAGATGTGACCCATGCCTATGCCTCTGATTTTTAATAAACACATTTTCTGGGTCCAATAGTTTGGCAATTTGAACAGAAAATTAGATGTAATTTGCCCTGAATGCCACTGGTTTCTCAGATAGTTAAAAAAACACCAGGAAATTCAGCAAATAACTGCAACATCTCTGCAACTAAATCAGACTGGAGACCAGATTTCCTTGCTGAAGAACTCAGCTACCTGCTTCAAATCCAGGTTCTACCCTGTCTACCATTTCCATAGCTTTCTACTCATCCTCTTCAGCCTTCCTTCACATTCCTCTTCCATGTTTTATTTCTCCCTTTCTCCCTTCCCACTCTTCCTTAGAAACATTCAGTATAAAAGGTCTGATGCTATGATAAATGACCTTGTTTTTCACATTGAAATGAAGGATGTTGGTGCAGACTTTGAAAGAAGCATTGCCATGAAGGGTTGAATCTGCTCTCCCAGACCTGTGCTCACCGTTTCTTGCCTCTCTCCCCTTTTGTTTGCAGAGGTACTAATGGATTTAAGATAACTATCACTCTTGGTGATCTGTCCTGAGAGCCTAATAAAGACATGGAAGTAGTGCTTTTTAGTTTGTTTGTTTGTTTTGGGTTTTTTGGTTTGTTTGTTTGTTTTTTGGTGTTTTTGTTTGGTTTGGGGCTTTTGTTTGCTTGTTTTCTGCTGTTTTAATGGGTGGGGTTGGTTTTTTGTTTGTTTGTGGTTTTGGTTTTTTCTTTTTTTTGTTTGTTTCTTTCTTTATTTCTTTGTTTTGTTGTTGTTGTTGGTTTTGTTTGTTTGTTTATTTTAATGATTTGGTTGTGCATTCTTCCCTCTTGTTATCCAGCAAGGGACACAGATGGCTTTTGACTGTTCCAGTTATTTTGAATAGCCAGTGGAAGCTTTTGGATCTCTTAAGTAGGCTCCTTTTAGACTGCTCCCAACTCCATTTAAATTAAGTTAAATAAAACTTTGAAATATTATATGGAATTTTTTTCTGAGGAATCTCAAGTTCATGTGAGACATCTGCAATCCTGTTCTCCCATTTGCCTCTATTANTTTCTTTTCTTTTCTTTTCTTTTCTTTTCTTTTCTTTTCTTTTCTTTTCTTTTCTTTTCTTTTCTTTTCTTTTCTTTTCTTTTCTTTTCTTTTCTTTTCTTTTCTTTTCTTTTCTTTTCTTTTCTTTTCTTTTCTTTTCTTTTCTTTTCTTTTCTTTTCTTTTCTTTTCTTTTCTTTTCTTTTCTTTTCTTTTCTTTTCTTTTCTTTTCTTTTCCTTTCTTCTTCCTCTACCATCTGTTCCTGGATTACATTTTTGTTTTCTCTCTTCTCTGTCAATACAAATAACTCCCCATCCACTGCAAGAACAGGGCACTGTTGTACAGAATGGATTGTTTCTCTGGGCACTATTGTTTTCTGCTGCAGTTTAAAGAGAAATTATGAGAACAATATAAATATTCAGATTAAAACCTAAAAATATTACCTTCCAGAACAAGTGTATTTTAATTTGAATAATAGGGCTAAATTTTCCATCAAGTGGCACTTGGAACAAGAACCCCACAACATTTCTTTAGAATTGTTTAGATTGGGAAGAAATAAAAAAGGCATCCTACCCTTTTTCTAGGTTATTTTTTTTCCTATAATTACCAATAACCCACTATTAGACTTCAAGGACAAAAATAACTTTTAGATTGTCTAGATATCAGATGAGAACTAGTTTTTTTCTCTCTGGCAGCAGTTTGGAAAGATGATTCCTCACGGCACTTGAAGTCTATAATTGTCAGATCACTCATTCCCATGGAGAAGTCCAGGCAGGTGGTGTCTGCCTTGTGATTATTTCTCTCCTTCTTTTTTTGTTTTGTTTTGTTTTTGTTGGTTTTTTTTTTTTGTTTTGTTTTTTTTGTTTGTTTGTTTGTTTGTTTTGTTAGCTTGTGTGGGGTTTTTTGTTTGGTTGGGGTTTTTTGTGTTTTTTTGTGTTTGTTCGTTCGTTCGTTCGTTTGTTTGTTTGTTTGTTTGTTTGTTTTAACTTGTTTCTACAACAACCCCAAATGTCAGATGTGGTACAGTGGAATATCTGTATTTTTGAGATGTAAAAAGAAGAGTATTGGAATGGGTTAACTCTATGTAAGCTGGTGCAAACAATGACAACTTCAACATTTAAACTCTCATTTCAAAGCAGATGCTTGTGTGGGTTTTGTGGTGTGTAGAGGCCCCAGGTGGGAGATGGGTCCCCATGTGTGAGGTGCTGTACAAACACATTAAATTCCCTGACTGGAAGATCTTACAGTGTAAGTAAGGAAGACCAGTGAGAGGCTGGAGGGCAGAGACAGAATGAGCACAACCTTTGTTTTACAGCAAACAGCTAAATTAAATGGTGTCCCCAGTGGGCTGAAAGAAATCTCAGGTAGAAATGGACATTGAACATCGATTACGTGAACCTCAGTGTTCTGCTCATAAAGCAGTTTAGTCTTCAGGCAAAATCTGGCCCCAGGTTTGATCTTTCAATAACATTCTTTACTTTCTTATCATTTTCAGAAGCAATGGGCTTTCACACTGATGCACTGAAAGGTAGGCAGGCACAAAAGAAGAGCTATTCGCTGCCCATTCATATGCAGCCGTCTCTTGTGCAGAGCACAGCAGGTATGTAACAGCTACCTAGCCATACTGCTGACAATAAAGAACACAGTGTTTAGCAGATACCTGGGTAGAATGACTAGCAGGTGGGGTCTAACCTTCATTCCTGAACAGAAGTGTTATTAGATTTTTAGTGATCACAGAACAGGCAAAGGACATACAGAGAATCCCTCTCTCTTTCTCTCTGTATGCATCTGTGTGTAGGTATAAGATCATGTCTGTTTCTTACAGTTGGGCCATGCCTAGGAGAGTAGAATAAGTTAGCTGCTAATGGAGAATGGCAAAAAGTTCCTTAAGATGAAAAAATAACAGTCTGTGCCTTTTTTTTTTTTATTTTTCAGCAAAAGAAAAAGTGGGTTCTATTCTCAGCTTTACTGTTGAAGATGGGTGATTTGTCTCGTAATTGTGTTCACTGACTGCAGCAGATGGATTCATTACTAGGGCTGGTCAGAAATCTTTCAACACAATGTGTTTTTGTCTGTGTGAAAATGATGAATCATCAAAACTGAAACTTTTCATGAAGATATCGCAGTGCCGAGGAAACTTCTTGCAGAAGTTTTCTCAGGTCCCCACTGGGGTTTGTGATTAAAAGCAGAGAAAGCAGAAGCTTCTCTTCTTAGGGTAGCCCAGAAGATAGGATATATGGATACTGAGGTTTTGAGTTTCCTTTCTGATTATTATGAACTGATTTATTTCTGGAGTGGTTAGTTATTTCACCAGTCAATTATTCAGCTCATTTCCTTACATTTGTGTGTATACACAAAGAAATGTAAACAGAGTATAAGGGTTTTAACAAGCAGAATTGAGAGAAAGATGATGGGATGCTAAACACTGTTAAGTGAATGCAGGCCATGTCCCCTATGAAAGCCACCATATGCCTTTTTGGAGTTAAAAAAGTCTTTGTGATCTTCAGAGGGAACAGCTTGCTCATTACAGACCCTTCCTCCCAGTTCACCAGATCCAGTTCATTTTGTTTCAAAAGAAATTGCCAAAATAATCCAGAGGGACTAATGCTCAAGGAAAAGTCTTGAAGGCAAAGTCACTTAGCTCATGACCGCAGCTGAAGAGTAACATTTTGCAAGAAAAGGAGGTCATGAGCCTAGTTATCTGCTCATGTTTATAACCCGTAAAGACTTTTCCCCTCTGAGTGTTTGTTTAACTTGTATATAAACTATTGCTGATTGTACTGCTGCCTTTGGGATCCAATCTTATGCATGACTTACCCTGTGCATAAAGAAGTTTGTCTTGGACCTCCTTAGCAAATGTTCAGTGTTGACTCTAATCAGCACAGAGAGAGAGACACTTCCAACAGGAGCTACAGCCAGCAAGAGGCCTATTTGGAAGACAGACAGGACACCAAACGCCTCTTTTAAATAGGGCAAGGCAGCTTGCTAATGGGCAGGAATTTGGCCCTGAGGTTTCAGCCTATGACAGTCGTGAAAATGACAGTCCCACTGTAGCAATGGGAAAAGAAAATCAATAACACTATCTTATCAGAGAGAACAATATTAGGGAACAAATAAAGGACCACTGTGCACCAAAATGTTAAGCTGGAATTTATGTAAAGCAGGGAAGAAAAGAAGAGATGGCAAAAATGTCAAAATTTCTTTCCTAAGAATAGTAAGGGTGTTAATAAAAAGGCACCTAAGTAATGGAATAAGAACAAAAAGATGCCAGCAAAGTTTTCACCATGGGTGAGATAACGCTCATCAATGCAAAACAATAATACCAGATTAATGCAGAGGTCCATTCTATCTATCCCTTATCAGCCCTACCTCTTCATGTATTTCTTCCAGACCAGTCCCAGTGCAGCTGAGGATTTTCCATTTCTAAACACTTTCACTCCTTCTGCAGTGACTTGTTTCTTGTTTAGAAATAATTTTGTTTTAAGAAAAAGTAGCTCTAAAACATATAGCCATGAAATCTCCTTGCAGAACATCTGACAGGTAGCATTTCTGTTCTGGGCAATTCATAATTTATAAATAGTAGCAAATCCATTGTCTAAGTTGATTAACACATTGCGGTTCACAAAGGTCCACATCTCTGTTACCTTGTCTAAGGTTGTCTTGGGTTTCTGTAGTGTAATTTCAGTAGAAGGTGGTGGTGGGGGGTGTTTCCAGGATAGTTTCTGTTAGAAGCTGCTGGAAGCTTCTCCTGTCCTGTGGAGCCAATGACAGCCAGGTCCAGGAGGGACTTCCTACTGGTGGACAGAGTTGAGTCAATTAAGAATCATAGTCATGCCTCTGTGATAACATATTTAAGAATTAGGAGTTGCGCAGTTGAAATTCCAGCCATGAGAGAGCAATGCAGAGACCAAGGTCGGAGCAGGAGGAGGCAAAGGAGGGACCCCACACTGGAGCAGGGGAAGGGGAAGGACTGAAAGCTATTCCCTTTCCCCTTCTTCCTGAAGCCTGTGGAGATCTTTCAGGGTGCAGAGACCCCCCTGCAGCCCCTGGAGGAGCAGGTGAGTGCCCGAAGGAGCTGTTGCCCTGTGGGAGGCCCAGGACGGAGCAAGATCCTGGAAGAGACCAGCCATGACTCGTGGAGAAGGAGAACCACCTGGAACAGGTTTTCCCCCCCGGTAGAAGTGTTGCTGGGGGAGTGGACTCACATTGGAGAGGTTTACTGAGGACAGTCTCCTGTGGGAGGGACCCCGTGGGAGCAGGGGAAGGACTAAGAGCTGAGACCCCCCTGCAGACTGTGATGAAGACCATAGTGGAGCAGGTTGTCCCCCTGCAGCCCACAGAGGACCATCGGGGTGCAGAGATCAGACTGCACCCCATGGAGTGACCCACAGGCAGCAACAACAGCCTCCTGCAGAACTCCCATTCCCTGCTCTCTTGAACTGCTGGAGGGAGGGAGGAGTGGGAGGAGTGTTCTTAAGACTGATTTATTTCTCACTTTTAGTTTTATTACCTTTAGTTTTAATTCTTATCTTGTTAGTAATAAATTTAGGTATTTAGTTACTCTGAGTTTGTTTTGCCATTATCTCTCAGCTGGTTTTTTGCCTTTTCTCCTTTGTCTTTTCCCTCTGGGAAAGGGGGGGCCTGGAGGTTTGGGTGGACACTGGGTGAAAACCACCACAAAGGTGAATAAAATTATACTATTATTTGTTAATTTGAATTGCAACTAAGATTTTACTCCCATCCAGGTGACTTCTGTGTCGGGAAAGGCACCTGTCAGGGACTGCTAAGAGAATAATGTTTACTTATGGGTGAAACTGTTTGCTGCTGCCACAGACTCCTGTTGTATAACCCTTGCCATGGAGCTGCTGTTTCTGCAAGTTTTTATACTGTTTAAATGTTATAGTTAGGACAAAAAGCTGTATTAGATAGGGAATTAATACCATTCTATTACTTCTGTATGTCCAACTGCTCTGATCGGTTATGGAAACCCCGGTTACATCCCCCTGATTGGTTCATGTACCCCAAAACCTCATTGGCTAGACGGTGGAGCAATGCAGCTCCACCCTGTGAGGCTGGGCCATCCCCATTTCTTCCTTATAAGTTATAAACCTTCCTCCCTTTTCCTTTTGTGTTGCATTCCGCCCCTAACTCCACCCAAGTTCTAGAACCCGCTGAACGAACCCTATAAGTATCCCATGCTCTCCTTAATAAAGTGTTCACGACTGTTCACCCCTTCCCCGCGTGGACCGATCCTTCTTTCCCTTTCGGACTGCGACACTTCTGCTCCTTTGTGTTGATTTCTTGAGACACTGAAGAAAAGTATATTAACTGAATCATGGAAGTTATAATTCCATTTTCAGTCATTAACACCAACTTTTTCAACCTTATTTAAATTCAAAGAACATCATGAGAGTGTGTGAGACATCTTATACAGAGATCCTACAGTGGTTTTCATTTTACAAAGAAATAAAAAATAGGTTAAATTATGAATGTTTGATTATTGCTCCTTCATAACACCTTGTTTGTTTTCTTGCTTACATGCATATAAGCAAGATATATGTTTATACAAGTTTATGTATATGATATATATTTATATATTTATATTATATTAGATATATGATTTATATGATTATCATATGATATATATGATTTATATGTTTTTATACATATGATATGATATACGTTCATATAATGGAATAATACAAAATTTCAGGTTTTCATGGCCCTTCCTTTTGATGTTTTATGAATCAGTCCAGAACACAAAGAAATACTGGCTTACTGTTTATCTTTTACTGTAAAGTCTGCACAGGAGTCATCGCACCCCCTTCACCCCCAAGGTATATTTTTATAGCTATATCCAAATTTAAATGTCATGAGGTATTTGGCTTTCATCCATGTTATCTTTGTTCTATCCACTTTATAGTTAAAGGTGCCATCTAAAGTCTGATCCTCTTCCATCATGTTTTGTATTTATTTTGGCAGAAACTTAGTATACTTTGTCAGGACAAACTTTGCACTATTTGATCGCTACTTATTTGCATTTTTAATAGTCCCCATTAGACAGACTCTGAACTAATTAACCAAGCATCCTGTTTCCTATTTTCAGAACTTAGGAACTAATAGCTGAAACCCTACTAGAACAATAAAGTAATAAGAAAAATACTGTGTTAAGGTTGGCAATAGCATAACTGTCATAAATCACTACAATAATGACTTGCAGCTCACAATGTTTAAGTAGATAAAAAATTAACCCACACTCTATTTCTATGGTCTACAAAAAGACATGTCCCAGCTTAAAAACAAAAAGTAGAAAAAATGAGTGTTTGTAATGAAGTCATTCCAGTTTTGTTCACTGGGAGGAAGAGATAGGCATTTAGTCTCTATTGTGACAAAAACTGTTGATTTCATTGTATTCACATAACTTAAATATGGCTTAAATATTAGTGAAAAAATATTAAATGCAGGCATCTTAGCCTATTTTTTAAAACCCTTGAAATCAAAGTCCCTTTGATTTCAATGCAGCCATTTGATGCCTAAGTCGCTTCAAAGTTATGGGTCTCAGGACTGTGATTCAGTCGCCCTAACATGAATTTCTTGCATTAAATATCTTGAATTATCCCATCCTCACTCAGCTACTCCTAGAAAATGGATTAAAGGGCATTACATATCCATATTCAGGCAAATTATTTTGGTTGCCATTGCTTTTCAGAACACTATTCAGCACTTATAGTGTTCCTATTATCCAGAAACTTGCCCAAAAGAAAAAAAAAAAAAAAAAAAAAAAAAGTTGTGATTTTTTTGCTTTGATTTCTTCAATTTTTTCTTCAACATGTAGAGTGTGTAATATGGTTTTTTTTGGCCAACACAGCCTTTGCCTCTGCATCTCTGCATTCAGAGATACTACCTCAGTAAGATAATCACTAGATTAGAGAAAGTCCATATGATGGATTGAATCATTAAGGATGACAAGCAGCCAAAAGAAAAGTAAAAGTAATTTTGTTGTGAGTTCTCTGATAATTTTCCTCACTGGAATTTAAAAGTACACAAACAGTGAAAATTAACAAAAATAAAATCAACACTTTTTATTGACAATAAAAGATGTTCTAAATTCTCTCTCAGTGTGGGAAACTGCTGATGGTTGAAATGGATTCTCCCTAATGTAAAGGTTTGCCTAGGAGGATTTTCCGTAACAGAATTAAAGTAACAAGCTAACACTGGAGAATAGGAATGAAGCACAATCTTCTTTGAAAAGCTTTGGAAAATTAGGCAGTCATAGAATATCTCAAGTTTGAATAAGACCCATAAGGATCATCAAGTCCTGAAGGGAGGCAGTGGAAGGAGAAGTGCTGATATTCCCTCTCTCATGACCAGCAATTGAACATAGCAAAGTAATGAAGTTGCATCAGGGGAAGTTCAGATTTGACATCAGGAAAAGGCTCATCACAGAGAGGGTGGTCAGTCACTGGAACAGACTTCCCAGGGAAGTGGTCATGTCACCAAGCCTATCAGAGTTCAAGATCACTCGGAAGGACTCCTGGTATTTTAGTGTTTTGTTTATTTTTTTTCTTCTAATCTCTATGTCCTCCAAAATTCTTTTCCAGCACCTAACAAAGTCAAACACCTAGTTTATTATATCAAATGCATATGAAAGTACATAATTTATGTTTTAAGTTTTAGAAAATAAATTGAAAAAATCTTAATAATATGCCCTCTGCAAAAATAAGTGAAAGAAAATAGTATTTTCTAAAAACTTATAGCAATCTTTTTGTTTTTATTTTTAACTTTTACTAACTGAATTATTGATTTATCCAAGTCGTCTAAGATAAGATTTTTGTACAACGAGCAAGGGAATGGTAAAATTTGGTTCCTGAAAAGACTTAATATGCTTTACTTACATGCATTACTACTTTGGATTTAGTTAACATTGTAATGAAACCAGTAATATGCTTAAAGCAATGGAACTAAATAATGGTATATTTATAAAAATAATGGAATTACCTGATTACTTAATGTTAAGAATCTCCCATTTAAAAATGTGGTCATATTATCTAGCTAAGGACCAGCAAGAGATATAATATCTTTAAATATCTTTTACTCTAGAAATAGCATCATCATATTAACTACATCTCTACGCTGATTTGCCATTAAAAAGTATCTTAGGACTTATTTTGCATCTAAGTTTTCTTTAATTTGCTTTTCATCCTTGGTCTCTTTGTAAATTACAAGTTTCTTCTAAAGAAGAAAGCATGAAAAATCCTTTAAAGAATTCAGGTTTCAGGGTACATGATAACCTAGCTAATCCCCTGATCTTCAAAAATATTCCCTGCAGGAATTTTGAACACAGCTCTGTGCTGTGTTTTTTTGTTTGTTTTTGTTTGATGTTTGTTTGTTGTTTGTTTTTTTGTTTGCTTTGGGGTTTTGTTTTTGTTTTTTGTGTATGTGTGTTTGTTTTGTGTTTTTGGGGGGTTTTTGTTTGTTTGTTTGTTTTTGGTTTTGGTTTTGGTTTTGGTTTTTGATGGGGTTTTTTTGAGAGAGAAAGAGAACAATTATTTTGTTTATTTGTTTCCTTGTAATTAAGAAAGACTTTTGTTTCTGTCCAAGCTGTAAAACATTCTGCTCATTCTGAAAATCAGATTGGAGAAATAATGCACTGCAGTTCTGATTTATAACTTTCAGTTATGCTAGGACTGTACCCTTGCATATATATTGGGTTTTATAACCAAAACTTGCCTATTGAACTCTTAGTCTGCTCTTTTCACACACTGTGGTCTTAAAACACCTCTTCCCTATCTGGCTCCTCAGCAACAACCTGAAGCAAACTTCACCTGCCTGTGCCAGCATGGCATTGAAATGAGCACAAATAAGGATGTACCAAAGTCATGCTGAAGAGTGACTAGAGCCAGAACTCGAGATTAGGTTGGGAGATGAAATGCTGGTGAACTGACACATTGTGTTAGCCCATTACACTGCCTGCTGGGAGACAATAACTTTCCCAAAACTTGCCTGATGCAGCCAAAAACACAATGACACAGAAGCAGACGTGTTTGTTTCTTATCAGCAGGGATCCTATTGCTTCAAGCTCCACAGTGTTTTGGACTCTAGCTCTACTCATCAAACCATTGCTCTTGCTCCACTCACCAAGCAGCTTACAGAAGGCAATTAAGTATTGCATAGGCATTTGACTGTAAACAATTTTGGAACTCAATGTCCTGTAACTCAGAGGGGGCAAAAAGGCCTCCTACATTGACTGAGTTGATAACCAATGGCTTTGACAGTGGAGAACTCTGGCTCTAAAGGACAAATGAAGCTGTTTGAGCAATCAACCCCATCACCATATTCCACCACAAATTGCCATCAACTGGGAGATTTTTTTTTTACAGGGTCTGGCAGTCAGTCTGATCTAAATGCCAGGAAAGAACTGGCTTTTGACTGTGCAGCTTGACCACTGCAGTGTATGCGCATTCAAAAAGGCATGTCGTGCTGTGCGCTCTTCTGAAGCTGACGGTGAGAGCTGAGCCATGGTGGGAGGCAAGGGAATGAGAGATGCAGCATTATTCTAATAGCCTACATGACTGAATTGTGCTACACAGTGCACCAAAGATGGGAGACAGGCAATTAAATGTTGGGCAACGTGGAAACCAAGAAACAGGAGTCTCAAAGAGCAGACCAGCAATCTCCAGAGTTTTGGTAACATGACAAAGTTTGTGCTGCGAGCTTTGTGGGGGGAAGTGATAATGCATCACTTGACACAAGATGTTCAGTCAAAGCACTAAAAAAAAAATAAATAAATCCCATCATTAAACATCATGATGTCTTTGGAGCTCACAAAAGAGGTTTCTTCACTGTGATAAGAAGTGATCTCCTGTGTCAGACTAAATGCATTATTAGGTCTCTTTCAAAAACCTGATATATAATCTGATATAACTTAATTGCAAACATTACAGTTACCTGTTATGACTTTCTATAAGTATTACATACCACATTTCTAAACATTATTTTTGTCGCTTGGTCACAAACACCCATCTTTCACTTAAACTGAAACTGAATGATCAAGTGTAATCTCTTGGGAGAAGACAAAGCTCTGTCATCACATTAAAGGGGAAAAATCCTGTGTTGCTTTTACTTTGAAATCATAAATAAAGTCTCAATGCTGTGTTATTTCTTCTTTCAAACAAAAAAATAAATCCAGTGATATCTCAGACTTTCATGTAATTCCAGATGTACCTTTAACATCTAAATTTCCATGGCCAAATGGTAACCTCACCATGGGGTGATCCAACCTATCCTAAAATAGATATACCTAAAATGAAATGAGTAGCTTTGTCATTTTTTCTCATCATCTAGAAAAGAATAAATACAAAAAATAAACAAACAAACAAACAAATAAATGAAGAGGCCAGATGCCTTAAGCTGAAGGGGCTGAATATCCTCCCTAGTAATTAATACAAAGTTCTGGGAGATCATTGAACAAACAAACATTAACAACTGAGCTCTGTGAACTGGCAGCAAGTCAATCCCAGTGCCTGAGAAGAAGCCTGGGATGAGATACTGACTCCTGATGATATCTATGCTCCCCAGAATTCAACAACACTGCCATTTACTTCAACAAGAACAATTTTTCATGCAGACCTCTCATTTTCCAGACCTCAGCTATTGAAAGCTAAACACATATTCACAGGAAATCACCAAGCTAGGAAAGATGTACTTGGGGTCAGGACATGGGGTCGTTTGGTAGCAAGGGGCAAGAATCAGCAGAAACAAGAGATCAGAGAACACGATGTGGGGCACAGAGGGTGGACCATGAAGGCAGTGACATAAGCTGTGAGGAGACACTCTGACCTCCAGTATATAGTGATGACCTTCCCCAACCTCTCTCACCTCCTGTCTCTCACACAGGTGCCTGGAATACACACACCTGTTCCTCTTGTGAAATATACCCCTTCAATGTCTTCTACCTTTGCATAGCCACCAAGTGTCCTTCCCACAGATCCAGTCCTGCCTGTCACACAGCAGGAGAAGGGACAAAGCAAGTTCTTTTGGGGAAACGCCTCAGAAGCACTTTCCCAGGTCCCTGAAAAAGACCCAGTACTTGTGTTACTTTCTTTGCTCTTTCTAGTGTGGTTGTTGTGTTACCAGACACAACCCAAATTCTTATAGGCAGAAGACTGTTTGTACCCATAGGATTTGCCTGGTGAGCTTTCCTGTCTCTGGCACCATCTTCATGCTGGAACTCAGCCCAATCTAACAGAGTCCGAGGACAGGAGTATGCTGGGTCCTATAGGATATCTCATTCCAAGGACTCTATGGCTGCCAACTCCGTCTCTAAACACCACCTGAAATCCCTCTCCTGTACTATGCTGTTGCTCTCCTTGTCTACCTTGACTTGGTGACTGCTCAAATCCAACAGCCTGGTCATCTCTGCAGGCACTGCACATGAAAAATCCATGGACAGTATAAACTGTTCCTGCAGTTGCAGAAATGGTCTTATAGGACATTCTTCTGTAGAGAAGACAGTCAGAAGAAATGCACACAGCACAAGGAGTGATGTCTTTTGAATGGGCTGAGTTTCCAGATAGTGACATTGTGTGTGTCAGTCTCTCCTCTTGAGTGGCAAGTGACAGGACAGGGGGAAAAGGGCTGAATTTGCACCAGGGAAGTATTATATTGAATTAGGAAAGATTTCTTCACCAAAAAATGTTGTCAAGCACTGGAGCAGGCTGCCCAGAGGAGTGGTAGAGTCAGCAGCCCTGGAGGTATTTAAAAGACCTGTAGATGTGAATGTAGATGGTTTAGGGGTGAACATGGTAGTGCTGGGTTAGTGGTTGGACTTATCTTAAAGGTATTCTCTAGCCTAATCTTTCCCTGGTGCTGTAGCAGAACAGATCAGCTGGATATGGTAACATCTTAACAGTCTTAAATATTAGTAACAAATGGTGCATATTATGCTGTTTTAACTGCTTATTTAGAAGACAGATTACATTTTTTTTCCTAGTAAATTTTTACTTTCTGAAGGCATGCTCTCCTAAAACCCGTTTTAAAAGTCCTAGGCATTTTAGAACCCATTTTACCTCTTAGAGCAATGGTCAAGGTACAATTGCAAAATGTTTATTGCTTTTGGGATGAGCTTAACACAATTTTATATTTGGAACACTATTATATACCTACCAAGTTTGACTGCCATTATTCATTTAACCCTAGATGAGGACTTTCTGAAACTGAGTAACAGGTTAAAGGAAGGAATGGGATTTCCGTATGAAAAGGGGAAAAATCTTTTGTGGAAGAAGAAAAAACCCTGCTTTGCCAGGAGCTGAGGAAAATATCATCTTGGTGTTCTTAGTTCTGAATGACTATGGCTTGATCATGGACTGCAGAATTAAAAAAAAAAAAGTGATGCACTGAAAGTCTAATGGAGCAATAATAAAAGCAGAAAGAAACATGCTGTCTTCATTATTCCTTTATTAAGATTCACCTAGTACTCCTGATAACATTAAGTAGCTGCCAATAAGATGAAAATTAGCATCCACATCTCTGGAAACCAGAGTATCTCCTTCAGGTGCTCTCTGTTCAAAATGGAGGAAGAATAATTTTAAGAAAGCTGTAAATCTGTTAAAGCAGCTGCAAAAGGCAGGCCCAGTTCTAGGAGGTAATTCCTGGCTCAGACAACTATGAGTTCTTAGTCACTATCTCCTAATTGATTTATGCCTGCACTTGAGTTATGAAATAGGAGTTATCATCATTAACAAAACTGAAGATTGAGAGATGCCATGCAAGTCTACATAGATATATAACATTGAATCTTTCATTGTCCCCAAAAGATTGAAACCACATGAACTATTATTCCTAGCCCTGTGGTCAGGGATCATTCCCCAATCAATTTACTTTCAAACCAATCTCATCCCAAGTGATGTTCTTATTTCTGGAGTGGAACACCCTAAAAATTACTCAATAGGTGTCTGGTTTTTAACTATTTTTTTCGATAGACAAATTGAAAAACAATGAAGGGATACAAGAGGAAGATAAATGAGGAGTAGGAAAATGTGTTATTGTTGATGGAGGCCTCTCTGCTTTCAGAAATTGTAAATATGAAGGTCACAAGCACAGTTCAGATGGGACAACTAAGAGAAATAAGGGCATAGGACAAGAATGGTCAGAATTGAAGCAGTTTCCAAGATCATCCTGGATGTCTCCTGATTATAAAATTTGAATAGTTTAGGTGTTCAAGAAAAATTATTTTAGGACCAATTAAAGTTATCTTTAATTCCTGGTGTAAAATTAAGCAGAGGACTTTATCGAGTTCATACAGCAAGTTCTTGAAATAAAATCCTTGCTCAGATCCTCATCTAGCACAAAATGGCACAGAACAGAATTACACTGACCTCAGTCAGCTGCATTTCTGTCCCAAGATTAGAAAATCAAAGTTGCATTTACTGGATGGAAAATTCTATCTTGAGAACTCTGATCTTGTAAAAGACTTGAAAGAGAAAATGAGAATCAGTCTTGGCTCATCAGCAGAATATGGGATCCAATGAGATGTTATGTTGCAGAGGACTAATATGATCCTTAAACACATAAATGAAAATATATCAGATGAGAGAAAGGAATCCTTTTATTAGTTTGTACTTGGCATTGATATGACCATTATAGGAAAACTGTCCAATCTTTGTACCCACAGACGAGAAAATATATTGAAAAAGATTGGAAAGGGTTCAGAAAAGTTTCATAGGAATTATAACAGGTTTGAAAACACTATGCAATGAAGTACTGCATGCTCTATTTAATTTTTCAAAAGGAAGATAAAGGCGTAACTAGACATGGTCTATAAATACCCACTGAAAGAATAAAAGTGTGATAATAGGAGTTTCTCCAGTCTTAGAAAGAAAAACTTGAAAAGATCCAGTACTTGGAGACTGAAACTTGGAAAACTGATTCTGCAAAGAAATATCCATTTTAGCAAAAGTGATAGAAAACAGTAGAATGACTGCTCAAGAACCACAGTAGGTTTTTCATCATCTGACACTTTCAAATAAGGAAATAAAGTTTTGTTTTCTTGTAGACAGCACTGTTCAAGTATAGATCAGAGAAATAAAACTGCAATTTCTTCATTGAAATAATGTCTTTATTTGAAGTACAGTTAAAAATTCAAATTCAATTTACCCATTTTAATATCAACTAGAAATTGGATGTTTTGTCTAAGAGAGCTAGGTAAAAAGAGTTTTCTACATATTCAGGAAAAAACAATTAACACTTTCACATGACTGTTCACCCCACTTCCTTTATACAGGGATCTTTGGTAAAATAAATCACCCTCTAATCTGATCAGATTTTTGCTGACTGTACAGAGAGGGTGTAGGTAAGTGTTGTCTGAAAAAACATAATTATCTACAGTTAGTCTTACCCATAGTCTATCTTCTAGTCAAAACCAGAACTGGTATTTCTATGTCATAACTCAGTTCATCCTAAGGAGAACTTCTAAGTAGGGTCAAGGCATTGTTCTCTAAAAATTCCTATTTATTGTACTGAATTGAAAGTGTTATTATTCTAGTTGCAGATCTTGTAGTCTTTTACAGTTTTAGTTGTATGAAATGAACCTTATCCTAAATTAATACAATGATTTCTCATGGCCTTTAGGCTAACAGGAAATTCTATGAATAATTAAGCATTCAGATATAACAATGATAGTCAATTTTGCAATATTTGTGAAGATTCCTAGCTAGAACTCATAGGAAAAGACTTGGTCTCTCTACTTCATTTAAATTTTGCTGAGTAACTGACATTTTCCTACAGCAGTTCTATTTTGTCATTGAGAGGAACTTTATTTTAAAGGATGAGGTCATGACTTTGGGTTATATTACTTTATAGAAGGCAATCTCAGTTCTACCCAAAATGCTTTATGTGTCTGAGATCAGACTTGTAGACACCTAATGAACACTTTTTTAATTTAAAGATGCAAAATCCCCACAGATAAGATGAGAATTGGCATGGGTGAAAGGTGGGAAATCAGGAAACTTAATAATGATTTAGCAATCATGTTATTGTCTCACACCTTTCATTCTATTACCGTAAGAACAGCCTTTGGTTCCATAAATTATATACCTATTTTGACTAAAAGGCACTGCACGATGAGTTCTGAGACTTATAAAAGTCTAGTCAACATTAGAAACGTCTGAATGATAGACAGAGAGACAAAGTATAATCTTTGTGATTCCCTGATGAAACATATACTGAGGCTTAACTTAATCCCTGAAGGAATGACAGCAAAAATAAGGTGAAAGACCAATTAGCCTTCTCCCACACTAATCCCTAGTTAGAGCAGCTTATTCTTTTTCATACTTGTAGAGACATTCAAAGTACCATGAAAAATCAAAATTGTACTGACCATACCTTTTCTTCAGAATAATTTCACTGCAATAACAAATCAGTCCTTGCTACCTACAGGTTTGTCGCACACCAGACTTAACAGATTTCTGATCCCATTGGAAGATTCAGTAGTGAAAAGTCAAGAAGATAAGCCAGGTATAAAAACTAACCCTGGATAGAATGATTTTGAGTTGATTCTATTCAAATTAAATGAAAGGATGAAAGTAGGTCTGTAACTAAGTTATTCAGTAATAAAGGACAGAAGGAAATTGGGCAGAAAAGTCAGTTGGGTGGAACAGATCCAGAACATGAATATAAAGAAGGTTCTGTATATTTTCTTTTTCCATCACAGGAAAACTACTGAGAAGTTCTGCCACAAGCAAAAATTAAACTTGAATAAAATCTTGCTAGGCTATACTGAATAAAAAACTTTAACAGAAAAATCAGTAAGGTAAGAAGAACTACTAATAAGCAATAGAAGCCAAAAACATTTATAGATATAAAATTATTTGGGACATCAAAAAGCCAATATTCATGAAGTTGTTTAAGACTCATTAACAAGAGGACAATATATACAAAATGAAAGAGATAAATATTAAGGGAAAAAATTATCAGCCTTCAAGAATCGATATATACTTTAGTTGTCAGGGGAAAATAAAATATTCAAGCAACATTGAAGAAAAAAAGTAGAATAAATATAAAACCATAATTGTTTAAATGTATTTCAACCACACATTTTGCCAGTTCAACCTAGCTCGGTGGAGAGGATAATATTTCCTGATTTCAAAAATAATGAAATGGCAGAGGGCAAAAATCAACCTAACAAATACCAAAAAAAAAATTGCACTTCTATAAATTCCAGTTCACATAAAAACAAATAACTTGGAGAAAGGAAGACAATCCACTGAATGTATCTGAATCTTCAAGATCTTATGATGGATTTAAGTTTGATTTATGATTATCATGAAGTCTGACTGTCCTGGTGTTAGTAGCCAGGATCAGTTTGTCACTGTGTGGGTGTGTATTCTAAACCCTCTATGACATTTTTTCCCAGGAACTGCTCACAATGGCCCATTTGCAGCGGTTGCCTAAGGCACACCCAACCCCACAGGCTACAAGCTGGGTGTTTAGGAACTTCTGGGAGATAAAGAGGTTTTCCTGCCTTCACACCAGCCTGAGGGGTCATGTCTGCTAATGGGCTATGAGGGATGCCAAAAATATGCCATTGTTCACCTCACAGAGTAAATCACCCATTGTTTAAGTCTCTGCCCTGAGGGAGGGACTGGGCATTCCCATCTGAGCCCAAGTAGATATAAGCTTGGTGTTTCAGGACTGGGGGCTCTCTTCAGATCCAGAGGAGGACCAGAGCCTCGAGCAGACTGAGACTGCCACCAGACTGCAACCATTATTTTCACCAACAGGTTTCTTGTTTTCTTTTTACTTTGAACTCGGGGTAGCCATGTGGTGCTCAGCACAGGGGTTGGTGAGCTCCATTCTGCTTGTGCCCCACTATGCTGGGCTGTACATCTGGTGTTTTTATGGCACAAGTGAGTTTTCCTTCTATATCAGTGTATTTTGTGATCTTGTATTAAATTGTTATTCTGACTTGTAATCCTGTTCTGAGTTGGATTAATTTCTCCTATGGTGAAATCCGTAAAAGAATTGTAACATTTACATCATTTATGAGGTATAGCTGTCATCTTTTTTAACTTTATATTTGCCACATATCTCTTTGTAATTCAACTTTATCTACAAAAAACAAAACTAAACTAAACTAAACAAAACCAAAAACAAACAAAAAACAAAACAAAACAAAACAAACGCAAACAAACAAAAAAAAAAAACACAACAAAAAAACCCACAACAAAGCAAAAAAAAACAACCAACCAACCAACAAACCAACCAACCAAAAAAAAATGTTTAGAAAAGAAAAGTTCATTAACAATTGTTCCTAGATAGCTTCAACTTCTACACTGTTTGATGGGAAGCAATAGTCTACTTAAGTCTACTTAGGATTCTTTCTAATCTTTTTCATGTGTTGAATACTGAGTAAATAACAAAGTTAAAACTGCCTTGATCAAACAATACAATATATTTCAGTTAATAAACACATCTAAATGAATTATGTGTCATAATTGTAAGTCCATTATTCTTCACAGGAAAAAAATTACAAGACATATCACAGAATATCCTTTCTTTGGGAGAAGTACCAGTGCATCATGGTATTCATGTGATTGCAAGAACACTTTTGAGGTGGGGACAGGCTAGTAAAGAATGAGAGTATGTGGTATTCAAACAACAGTGTCTGTAGAAATGAAAATAACACCACAGACTTAGGTTGTTTATGGTTTGGAGTAAAAATACCTCATTGAACAGGTGACATTTTTAACATATAATATTGACATGTTGAAAAATTTTTAAACCAAGATATTTGAAAAGAAAAATTTTCAGTGGAGAATTATATTGTTAGTCAAGCAAGAAATCAACATTATTTTGGAAGTGGAAAGGAATTAGAATCATTTTAATCAATTAATTTTAATTAAAATTAATCTCATTCTTAAGCAAATGCCTGCAAGTAGTACAAGACACCTCTCAAAATGTGCATCTCAGTCACTAACTGAAAGTCTAGAGGACTAGTGTGCACTAGATGTTCAACTTTCAGAATGGTAAAGACAATTCAGATGAATGCCCCAGTCATCCTCTGATTTTGTGCAGTAAATATCTAAGTAAACTTTTAAAATTTAAAATTAAATAACTATGAAAACCACTAAAGACACAAGGAAACTAAACAACCTGTCTTGAAAAACAAGTTGTTGTATATCATTACTGTTTGAAAGATACTACTTGAAGAAGTTCTACATCTGTTTGTGACACCAAGGCAGTGTGAATAGAATGTATTTCTCATGCCCTGAACTTACTGCTGCAACAAATCAAAAGATCTTAGAGATTTCTATAATAAAAAATCTACAATGAAAAATTCTTCCAGATTTTCTTCTCTGGGTTTCAACATCATACATTTGCATATATGAAAATTTGAAGTACACAGAAACTGTGCGGACTTAAGGGACGGTTTACTATTTTGCCTGACTGGTACCTCAGGTTGCAGTCTCAGAAGATAAAATTCTCTGACTCAAATTTAGTAGATATTAAGACTTGCCAAAATACACCTCTGAAGACAACATTACTTCTACTTTTCAATACAACACCAAAAATTCACCATCTTTAGTATTTGTTCCTCACTTTCTTTTTGCCCCTGTTTTCCTCCAGTAATTGTCACAAGATCAGAGTTGCAGAACTGAGATGGCAGTGAGAACACAGATAGAATGTCCTTTCTTTGAGTCAGAGTATTTATGGATAGCAGAAAATCATGAGGATGAAATTGTGGTAACTGTGTACAGGAATGCTCCCACTGGTAGGGGCACTCTGGTGTAAAATCACAGAGATGAACTATATAGTACCTATTGGGAGGAACACCTGGTAGTCCCTTGTGCCACCTCCCTGTTCAAAGCTAAATGAAGTTAAATCAGATTTCTCAACATCTTTTTGAGAATCTATCTCAAATAACGTTATCACTCTCTTTAACTCTCTGAAATAGGGCTGTAGTCAGATGATTCTCTTCAAAGCAAGCAGAGATAGGGCAAGAGGACAGAGTCTTAAGCTTTGCCAGAGGAGGTTTAGGTTAGGCATTAGGAATAATTTCTTCAGAGAAAGAGTGAATAGATATTGATATGGGCTTTCCAGGGAGTTGGAGGAGTCTCTGTCACTGGAGGTGTTCGAAAAAAGGGTGGAAGTGACAGTCAGTGCTCTGGTCTAGTGGTGTTCATTCATAGGTTGGACTCGATCTCAGAGATCTTTTCCAACCTAGTTAATTCTGTGATTCTGTGAAATCTGGCAAAGATTTGAACATATAAAAGGATGAGAAATCAAAAAATGTCGTTAAGGTTCTACTGAGAAACTATTAGCGAAAAAATAAATTTGGAAGAAAATTAATAGAAAAATTTCGTAATGAAGAGGAAGGCAATTAGAACTCCCACAGGCCCTAGGGTGTCTGAATGGTTGCAATAGCTCTTGATGCCACTGTGATCCTTGATTTAATGTATTATATTTGAGATATGCAAGACTTATTTCAAACACGCAGAGATTCATTCCCCAAAGCACATCAGTTTTTCTCTCACTGTATGTGTGCTCTTTAGTCAAAATGGGTCACTGTTTTAACACCAGAACTTCTAATGGCATACTGAAGATGGCAGGAATGGAGAATAACTTCCTTCAGAGGTGTGCACATGTGTTGTGAATTTGTGACCAGAGCAGTGTTGATAACCCACTAATGATTTGTGTATTGATGAATAGTGCTACACATCAAGGCTTTCTATTGGTCTTCTGCCCTCCCCCCCCAGGAAAGTAGCTTTGGGCAAGAAACTGGAGGGCAAAACAGGCAGGACAGTTGACCTGAATTGAACAAAATTATATTCCATGCTATGCCATTCTCTACAATTCAAGGTTGAACTGTGGAGGTCAATGTGTTCCAAGATCACTGTTGAGACAGTGGGAGGTAGTGTGTGACTGCCTTTACATCACTGCTGCTTCGGTTTCATGCCCCTCTTCACTTATTGAAGGATCTTTATCTCAGATGATGAGTATTTTCACTCTTTCTGTTTTCTTTCCTCTCCCACCACAGGTGTAGGACTGATTGAGCAGCTGTGAGGGTTCTTAATTGTTCTCTGGGTAGAATCCTCCCCAAATGATCAGAAAATAGGAAGAATAGCATGAAATAACATGAAAAATTGTCTTTTTTTTTTTTTTTCCCTTTCTTAGCAATCTATAAAAATGTTTCTGAACAATCATACTCCTACTTGTCCAACTGAGTTTTACCACTCCCTCCATGTAATGTTATTGCTTTTACTTCAATGACACTTAGACACCTTAATTATGTCAAGGATCTCAAACAGAGTCACACACTTTTCTATTCATACATGTATTATTTGAGTTTATAAATTTATCAATTTCTTTGTGTCTAAGTTTTTCACAGCAATTTCTTTAAAAAGAAAAAGTGAAGAGCTGATGTTATATATGAAACAGACAGGTAGAGGTTCACTCAAGGGAACACCTCCTCTAACGATTATAATTTATAAAACAAAATACACTGACTATGACACTAGTCAATTTAGTCTGATGTAAAACAGGTCTTGTGTTTTCTTTCATTTATATTTTTATGATATGTAATGTCTTTATAATTTCCACCACTCACATCAAAGCTGCCAACTGCTGAGTGTCTAAATAAGTAGCATGTGAAGAAAATGAATGAATTGCTAAATGTCCCATTACATCCATGGAGAATATCCTCACATTTAAAGTCAGGAATCTTAAAATTGAACGACAAATGAATGGTTTTCACTCCAGTGGAGTGAGGGTTTTGGCAGTGGCAATTCTATTACGGTCTGTCTTTGAATAGAAAGAGAAAAACAGAGACAGAGAGAGAAATGAATAAAACCAAATCCATAGAAACTTATTGCAATACCTCAACTCCAGGACTGAATGACAATTAATTTAAGAAAAAGAGAGAAAAGTAAATCTGGTAGAACATGACACATCCAGACAAATCGCTCAAAGGGCTGGAAATATTTTGGTTATACTGTGGTGCACCTAGGAGTGGGGAGGTGGGAAGGTGAGAATTTTTACCATTTCTTTTGTTTAAATAAAGAATGTGTATCTGTTGATGCCTACACATGGCTGGATTCTTAGGCACTATAGCTATGACTGTTAGATGAAATAGTGCCCAGAAGGACTTTGGTGCGTGTCTGACCATATTAGTGCGATATTAGGACTCTCTCTGGTCCAGGGTTGGTTCGTGATAGCTAACACACTGCCAAAACCAGGCAACATTTTACAACTGCCCACTCCCAAGAACTACTCCAAGTGCATTCACCCTTCTCAGAAGCATAATGAATTCCTTAGCATAGACCCAAATATATTTTGCTGCTTGACCCCAATGACCAGAAATGTTCCTGGTCCTATTTAATTTCTCAGTATAGATATATTCTTAATGATTGTCATAAATTAGATGCTAAGAATAAAGTAAAATTGCCTAGACATAATTATCTACTGTCATTTGAGCTGCCCTTGGGTGTCCCTTTTGGCTGCCATTCCAAAAGAACAGGATTATACCTGCCTATAGATTGTGTCACATCTGCCAACCACAAAGCATCCCAAATGACATAACACACACACGTGTCTACACAATTAGGTAGAGTAGGAAGGGTGAGTTTCAGCTCCAGATCCAGAAGCATACATAGGGCAGTGATGGTACATTAGCTCTTGTTCTAGTCAATGGAAATTCTGTTGATGCACTGAAAAATCCTAGGGGAAAAAAGAATTTGGGAAAAAAATAAAAATGTGGCTGTTTTAGAGAAAGGTGTCCATATTAACCATGGTCTCCTCTGACTCTAATGGTATCTTGGATAGTCAGCTCACATATGACACCTGCAATGGAGGTATCTACCTCTAAGTGATGGAATCCTCTGTGGCCAACACACTACCAATAATGCTGTCATTACTAATCAAGGGTCAAACAGGTAGTGGAAGAAATAGTTACCACAGGAAGAAAACAAGACCAGATCTCCACCTAAGCTCTCAAAAGTATTCTATCTTTCATTCTTGTTAAAAAAACTTCCCTCTCTATGAGACAAAACCAGCATTAAGCTGTCAAATTGTGATTGAAATTATTTAGTTCTGTCACGCCATATCACCATTGGGATAAATGCTACCAAGAGAAGGCAGGAGTAAAGAATTTTTTTAATTTTTTTTCTCCTAGGACTTATGTGAGTATCTTACCACAATACCTGGAGAAAATCCCAGAACATGTTATGTTTTAGTAAGTAACTATCCAGTGGATAAAAAAAAAAAATTAAGTCAAAATTATAATTCATGAAGTAAAACCAGGATGTCATGTTCTGTTAGGATACCCTGGGATATTATGTCATATACAGTGTATCTTAATGTGAATTGACAGAAGCAAACTTTCATTGATTTATGTCACTAATTTTAGGACATGATGCTTTTTGGTTTTGCTGCTGCTCTTGTTTTTACTATTATTGTTACTGTTATTGTTGTATTATCCTTGATCTACTACTGCCTTTTTTCACACTAAGACTTGACAGGTGGATAATGAATATTGTCTATTGTGCCATTACTATGATTAGATGTGGATAGCAGTTGTTCTGCTATTGACTCATTTTTGCTATTGACAAGTTAATTCTGAAATTTTTAGCTTATCAAGATGTATTGTCAGCTGAAGTATATGTGTCTTGTGGTTAGCAAACTGATCTTTTACTAAAACTGGAGGATCCAGACCATTAGTTCATCAGTCAATGCATATGGCACTTTTTATTCTGTGCAATTATGCACTGTGTTAGCATTCTAAGTCATCAGTTGTGATCAACGATGAGTGAGTCCCACACAAAAAAAAAAGTCTTAAAATAATTCCGTCATCTTCAGCTAGTCAGTTGTCTTGTGTAATCAAGGAGAAGTGCCAAACCATATCACTACTTTTAACCACGTGTTCATTACAGGTCAGGCTGACCTGAGTTCCCCCTATAGTGGTTCTAGAGAGCATTTCTTCCCAATTGTAACAGACATTTGTCTTTTGCTGAGGTTGCCTACTTTCTGTGACTGCCTATGTCTCTCCAATGAATGCAGAAAGAGCCTGTTTGAAGTTTTGGAGAGATCATAGGAGGACTAGTGTTGGAAGGGACCTCAAGTGGCCATCCTATTTGAATCTGTGTTCAAAGTAGAGTCAGGCCAGGTTTCTTAGGGCTTCCATGGAAATCTTTGAGGATAAGGATTGCACAAAATCTCTGCCCAACTAAGTCCACCTCAAGACTGCTGTCAATGTCATACAGTATGATAGATATGCAAGATGTCTTTGTCATGGCTATCTGAATGTGCTATTGATCAATTATAAAAATAAGAAATTTTATTAAGCCACTCAAGTTTTGTTCTTTTGGTTCTTTTGCATATTTAGATGTTTTGTGGGGGTTTTTTAGGGTTTGTTTGTTTGTTTGCTTTGTTTGTGGGGTTTGTGGGTTTTTGT
>VXAU01005472.1:131377-157319 GCA_013399695.1 Formicarius rufipectus | reverse complement strand
TTTGGTTTTGGTTTTTGTTTTTTTTTCATTGTTTTGTTTTTTGTTGATGTTTTGTGGGTTTTGGTTTGGTTTGGTTTTTGATTTTTGTTTGGTCTGGTTTGGTTTGGTTTGGGGATTTCTTGGTTTAGGTTATGTTTTTTGGGTGGTTTAGATTGTTTGCTGGGGGGGATGGTATGTTCTGTGTTTTTTGTTTTTGGTTTTTTTTCTTTGTGTTTTTGTTTGTTTTTGGTTTTGTTTTTTGGGTTTTTTGGTGTTTTTTTTTTTGTGTGTGTGTTTGTTTGGTTTGGTTTAGTTTGGTTTGTTTGTTTCTTTGGAATTTTCTTTCCTTTTCCTTCAGTATTGGCTATGTTAACATGGGATATACTACTGCTGAAGTTCCAACTACTATGTAAAGCACATTTAGGGCAAAAAAGACTTATTAAAGTGTATAGTAAAATATATAGTGAGCCAAGAGTTTTCAGTTTACAGGGCAAATTATTGTCCCTGTAAATGAAAAAGTAACCTCCAGTGGGCAATAATGCCTGAAGCTGAATTATATCCACTTTTTCATCCCATAAGTCAATAGCTTTCCACTATAAACATCAGCTCTAGTCAATATGATATGCTGCATACTGATATATTGACTAATGGTACTATTAAAAGCTCACAAAATGTCAGGAGCTGGGAATTTCTCATGCATATAGTTCTGCATTTCAGTAGATAAGAGTGCTCTGTGTAACTTATAAATCCATGCCCAGTTGGGAACAGTCTTTGTAATAGTCTCCTTTGTGTTATCCTTAAGGATGCACAAGTTTCCCAATGTCTCCATTCTCACTTTTTTTTTCCTTCTTTTTTTAAAATAGACTTTATCATTCTGCAAAAGAAGTCATCCAGAAAATTCCATGCTACAATGTAACCAAAAGAGGTAACACATAATTATTCTTTCTCTTCTTCATATAAAACATGACATAGATTGAGGTTTTTCTTTTTGCCTCTTGCAGTGAAGACACTGACTCATATCTCCTTTGCTGACAGAGTGTCTCTGAAGAATGAGTTTAGGTGGCAGATAAATGAAAAGCAACATCCAAAGTTTTCAAGTTGTGTTTATTTAAGAACTAATACTCAAGACCAAAGGTAACTTCTGGGGCCTAATGAGGAGCTGGGAGGAGCTGTTGGCATGAGGAACACCTAGAGATCAGTAACCCCAGTCGTTCATTTGTCTCAAATAGGTACCTTCTATAAATACAATCTTTCTGTCTAAGGCAGAACAGAAAGAAAAAAAAAAAAAAGATGAAATAATTTGCATTTACTTCAGTCTAAAAATTTCTAGAGAGGTAAAATATTTTCTGTATTTTTGATTGGTTTGTTGAGTTTTTACGGTTCTTGCAAAATAAGAAAAGATATGGGTGCATAGAAGCCAACTGAATTGACAAGAGAATTCACATACATACACTGGTGTTTCTAGTGTTTAGTATACTTTTGGCATGTGAGGATCTCATTTGCACCTACAACTTTATTAACGGCTTGAGTAAATTAAGAATGAAAACGTACATGCATTTGTGAACCTGGTCTGAAGTGCCTGACAGTTTGTCAATCACTTCTCCAACATCTTGCAGTCTTGTTAGTCAGAGAAATCATTTGAATTTGTTCAGCTATACAAATGCCTCTTTTCACCCCACTAGTGGCAGCTCACCATGTGTGTAGTATGACATCATTTGCTGACAGTCTGAAAAGTCCTTCAGGATTAGGAACATCAACCAGCAGAATGATGATGTTGGTTCTGTTATTAATCAGATATGTTTTTCAAGAGAAATAACTAAAAGGTGTAAGTTAGTAATGGCATTCTCATAGGAAGATTAAATTAAAAAAAAAATCAAACAAAAACAAAAACAAACCAAAAGCTCATTCTGTTTCGCAATTGTTTCTATTGCAGGTTGGAAAACATTTCTGCATGTTTTTAGCTCTGTCACTTTTCCTGCAAGCAGGTCATTTTTCCCTTTCATGGAAAACATATTTTTAATAGCATTTATTTATTAGAGTACAAGATTTTCATGCAAGCCAAGGACCTAAGACCATGTACCATTTCAGAAACCTACGTACACCATGTCTATTCTGACAAACCTGTGTTAGAAGATCGTTATCCTGTGCTTCTTGTGCATTGACGAATTAACTTTAACAGACACCCAAGAGGGAACAGCAGTTCACCACAGAAGTTTTAAATTGGATGATCAGTGTCTTGGAATGTTTAACAGAAATAGCAGCAGTCAGGAGAAAAAGGTTTTATCCCTACGACACATTCAGCATTTTTGGCACCCCTCTTGCTGAGTCTGTTTCAGCATGGAAAGGCACAACCACAGAGCATTTTGGGGAACACCATTTACTTTCAGTACTCAGCTGACAGAGAATAATGAGAAAGTGGAGAATAAATCCTACTATAAATCCTACTAAGTGTTCTGCAGACTTTTTCTAAATTCAAATTCTTTCAGGTTTGTCTGAATATTTTTAAGAATTGATTTTTGCCCTTTTTCTTTTGATTTTAGATGTACTTATTTAATTTTTGAAAAGTTAAAATATTTTTTAAAAAAGAGAATCATCTCAACTTTTTTTTAAAAAAAAGCTTAGTTATGAATACACTCTTTAACAAAAGAAGATTAGATAGAATTTTTTTCTATCTAACCTAACCTATTAATAACCATGATTTATACCAATGCATTTAACTTCATTTTATTAGCTGAGAAAATAGATATAATGATAATAATTGCCATTCTCATAGGAGGTGTGAGTACGAATGGACGTTCTTTAAGTATGCCAAGATGTGAAATGACAGATAATGGATATGTCCAAAGTATCTTTGCTTTGGGTTATACCTGCCAAAGGCAAAAGCAGCTATGAGAATTACTATACACAATATCTCATTTTGGTATCAAACTTTTCTTATCAGCATGGTTTATAAAATAATTATCACAGACTTTAATTTTATTACCCAAGAAATATATTAAAAATGTAGATCTTTTATAATTTCTTCAATTAACAGTAGACACTTCTTGATTACTTTCTAATTAAATCATTTCACTCCAAGACTTGGTAATTACAACAAGAAGTTATTAAAATTAGAAAACATTTGCTAACTCAGTACTTTTGATTATTAAGCCTTTATCGCTTAATATCGCCAAACAGTCTATGAAGATATATGAGGTTTGAAACTGAATTTAATGTATTCAGCTACGATAATTAACCACAGGTGTTCCAAAAAATGCAATGCTTCTTTCCTGTCACATAGTTTCCTATGAAATCTATTGTTTCTGTCACTGAACTGATTTTTCATCTTATTAAGGTATCTATCTACTGACAACATATTATTGTTCCTATTACAGGGAAGAATACTCTTGATACTACTCCGTTCATCTGGAAGATATAGCAATGAATAATATAATTTATATTAAGCAGGCTATATATAGGATAAAACACTTTATATATATTTACTTACAATATCCAAGTATGGTGTGTCCTCATGTACATGAAAAGGAGTCATGATTCAACAAACAACGTACTTAAAAACAATAAGAGAAAATTCTGTTCAAGGCTAATATCATAAAACGTTTTGTATTGAAGTAGAAGGAATATCTAATTTTCAATGAGCAATGTAACAATCATTTGACATGGGCTGCAGAGCTGAGGTAACCCAGGACTGTCTCATATGGGAGTCTCCACTAACAAATAGGGACAAATCTTCACTCTACAATAACTGATAAAATGTCTTACTGGAAACAGAAAAACAAGAAAACATCATGGATTTTTAAGGGTACTATCATCTTTTGATATAAATTATTCACAATCAAACTGAACTTTCAAAAAAAATTCTTATTTTAGCCACCACTTTAGTTATTTGCAATTAAATGCGTGTACTCTGGAGCTGGTATTCTGATGGAAATGTTATGTGAAGGAGTCAGCCACACATAAAGAGCTACACTTGGAATAATCCTGCTAATTTGTGAAGCGTCTAAAGCCTTTTAATTTGGAATATAGTTGCCTTCAGCTCCCTGTCTAGTCAATGAAGAGAGATAACCCCCTTCACCAGTTAACTGAGATCAGAGGAAGGCTGAATTAACCTCTAGAGAAATTAAGCTCCTGCTTTTAACATCACATAATATTTTGGATGATTATAACCAGTCAGATGCTGAGGGAACAATGAATCTTGGCCTTTGTGAGTATGCTTCTCAGTGTTTGGTTAGACAGCCTGGACAGGTCCTTCACTTTTAATTTTTCTCTGTTTTTCACCTGTGGACAATAAAAATTGAAATCTGCTGGTGTTCAGAACTAGAATCCTTCAGGATATCAGGCTGCTTCTTTTTCCCTTTTCTGTCATCATCTCATAAAGCAAGTAGCCACAGAAAATAAGTAACAGCAAAGTTGAAAAAAAAAAAAAAAGGAAAATAAAATAAAAGAGAGAAATTCATTGGTAGTTTTGTTTACCAGAATTTTGATGCAAACCCCTGAGTGAATGCAACCTGAATCAATTTACCCTTTTAAAACAGTCTCAGAATCTTAGTGACATTGGTTTAACTTTCTCACATTCATAGAGCATCAGCAAGTCTTATCTGCCTTTTCTTACGAACCTCAATAAAGAGTCATAAGGCTTAATTAATGTGGATCATTTTAAGAACCTTAGATTAAAAGTGATATGTAAGTGAAAAAGCACTTCCATTAATGTTTATGTTCAATGCTCTGCAAGCTTGCCAGATGGCTTTATTTATTTTTTTATTTACTTATTTTTATAGGGAAATAGTCATAGACAAGACAATAAATAAATGCTGGCATTGTGGCTATTTCTATATGACAGAGATTTTACATTGTTTCACCTGATGATCAGAATACTTAAGCGACCTTGCCATTACACCCTGTCCTCATGATGCATATTTGCCAACAATCATCTTTACAGCCTCTTCTAATCTTGGATTCTTCTATCCCTGTAACAGACGTCTGCAAATATGGTTGAGTAGTTTCCATTCTTTACTGTCCACTATTAATTTCAGATCATTTATAAACTTCTGCAGCAGAGGTTTGATAACTTCAGCAGAGTTATCTGTTACTCTGGCTAGGAAGCAACCCATTGTTTCTGACTGCTACTCCTAAGAACCCATAGAAAATCAAGCCTTATTTTTTGCTTACTTCTGCCTCATCAGTAGCAATCTTGCCCTAAACAATATAAAAAAAAATAAAAATATTTGAAAGTATGATAAATGGAGGACAAAACACTGTATGTGAACTTTCTTTAAAACAAAATCCAATGCCACTGTTATTTTTTATCTTTTCTTTCCTCCTCAAAACATTCCATTTGCCACATATTTTATATTTCTTACATTATGAAAAAAGGGAGAGCTCTCCCTGCCTACAATGTTTTAGAGCTTTTCCATAGCAGTAATATATATATTACCAAACAAAAATGTCAATTAATACATTCCTTATTTGCATCTCTCTGGCCACAATTCCATTGGACAAGGTCCAGAGGAGGCAACGAAGATGATTTTAAGGATGGAGCAACTTATAATGCAGATAAATATAGATATAGATATATATAGTTATATAAGTTATAACTTTTAAGGATGGGAAGGCTGAAAGAATTGGATTTGTCTTATCTTGAAAAGAAAAGGTTTCAATGTGACCTTATTGCAACCTTCCACTACCTGAAGGCAGACTACAATTGAGATGAAGAACTTATAGCAACAGGACAAGAGGGAATGGATTCAAACTGAAGGAAAGTAGGTTTAAATTGACTATTATGAAGAAATTCTTTACTGTAAGGGTGGTGAGGCCCTGGAACAGGTTGCCCAGAAAAACCGTGGATGCACCTGCAACTGTTGAAGGTCAGGTTGAAAGGGACATGGAGCAACCTGGTCTAGTGAAAGGAACAAGATAATCTTTAAGGTCTCTTTCAATTCAAGCCATTCTATGATTTTATGGTTCTATGAAACTAAATCCTTTCTTTTAGACCAAAATATTACTGAATTCATGGAAAAAACTTCTGTTATAACATAATTTAGCTGATAATCTTGATGGTCTTGATTTGGAAAGATATTTGATATTTCTGAAAGAAAGCATGGACTTCTGCTTACCCCCACTTATCTACACATGGGCAGCCAGGACTTCACCTTCCTTTCCTTTTAGCTGAAATTTGATGTGGGAGACCAAGTTGGACAATCTTACTCAGTTTTAGTATGACCCAGCAATCCTATGGGGTCCCATGGGTCAGATCTCTATGGCGACTTCAAGAGAAGTGCTTCTGGGTCACTTACGAGAGCACAAATCTTGTGTGTTGCTTGCCATCTCTCCACTTTGGCTATCTCACTAATAACAGGCAACCTCTTTCAGAAGGGCTTGCTTGGGCTGTGACTGTAGTCTTACTGAGATGCACCTTTGTCTTGCAGACAGATGACTTTGGTTTCAGCATAATCAGACATGATGTAAGGTCTTGCTGGACATGCATGTTCATAGCTTTTGTTTGAATCAGGGCTTTGTAGTTTCACCAGAAGACTTCAGTACAGGAAAAAGTACTAAACATCATGTGGTGGTTATTATTCAATATCAAACTCACAGCAGCATGAATTTAAGAAACTGTAGAGAAAAGGCAGCAATTAAGAGACTCAACAATTAATACAATAATTAAGAGAAGCACTTTCTAACACCTTCCTGCAAAGAAATGGTTTGCTCAGTCCATTGCAAACATAAGAAATGCAGTCAAAGGTTGAACTCAGTGAACTTGGAGGTCTTTTCCAACTTAAATGATTATGTGATTCTGTGAAAAGAATAAAGAGAAAACAAATATACCAGATCTAGAACAAGGGAAAATCTGGGTGCTTATGTATATGACATCAATTCTCCACAACCATGCATATACACATTACACTACACCAGATTAGATCACGTTACCCTTGTTTTAAACATGCCCTTAAAAACCTGAAGCGTCTCTTCTTTAAAAATATCAAATTTCTACTGAGTTGCACTTAATGCATCTCACCTGCCTAAAAATACTTTTCCTGCTCACCAATTTTTTGCAGGCATACACTGCCCTGTGTGATTATTGGAGATGATAGGAAGTTTTTCGACATTTGTTGACATTGCTGTCATAAAAGACCGATTCATTGAAACTACAACTTTTCTCAGAAAGGCAGTGTATTTAGTGAATCTTAACTATATTGTGAAGTAGTCACAGTTGCCCCATAAAATTCAATATTCTAATAATGATGGGAGACTCATGCTCAACTGTCTAGCCTGCTTATTTCCAATACCAGACTTGTTTCTACCACATCAGAGGAGGGCTTCATACACAGCATACTGAAGTATTAGGTCCTTCTAGTTGACTGTACTTTAGGAACTATAAATACTCATCAGCTAGGATGTTTGGTTGTTTGCTACCAGTTCTTGTCATGTGTGACTCTCAAGACAGAACTTCTAAACCTTTTATATTTTGCAGTCAGTTTTCTGATATAGCATGTTGAAAAAAATGAACAATAAAAAATTGTGGGCTAAATTCTGACCTCAGGCTCTGTCTTTAACACTTGTAAAATCAATTTAATTTCTCCAAATTTACACAAATGTAATTGACAACGGAACTCAGCCTTTTATCTCTCCATGTGTCATCACTCTCAGTGCTCCCCAAGTGCTAGTGCCATCACACTGCTACTGAGGATAGATCATCAGGGTGAAATGAATTTCCTAGCGATTTATTACATGATCCCTGCTGAAATACAATCCTCAGATAAAGGCACAGAGCTTCCTTTCAGAGCCACACATCTCAGTTGTGCTACTGTGGCCTCCACACTTTCGTCAGTCTAAATTACTTGATTCTATTTAATTAGTCTAATCAAAAGGCCCAGCAATTCTTGTAACTCTGTTCAGGAAAGAAGAGGAAAAAAATCAGTGCTTTGTTTACTTACAAATGTTACTCCCGACGCATGAAGACACACCAAAATAACTGCTGTTTATTTTACAAGATGGAAAAAATATTGAACGCCCTCTGGTCATAGAAGCCATTTTCTTTTGGGATTACAAGTGCAGAGATGAATTAGGTACACTTAGGATCAATATCTGTTTCTCTTCTCGGCTCAAGATGGGATTTGTCAAAATTCGAGAGCAGCTTCTATTGAGTGTCAGCTACAAATCCTTCCAGTACTGAGTCATATACTCATTGAAAGTTGAAATATAAATGGCAAAGGGCTTTTTCAGCTACAATGTCTGAGGTCAGAATGGTAGATCACCTTTCTTCCTTCTTTTTAATGAGCTTTGGTTTGATGAAGTGACCTTGCAGGTATGGAATGTAAGGACACAGAAGATCTTTACAAGCTCTGGCTGTCGAGTTCCATGTAGCAACAGCTCCAGAAAACAAAAAGCACAACACAGGATAATGGAGCATTGATAACTGAAAGATAGAGCACATTGAGAAGATTTTAATTGAATCTTGAAGGAGGCCTGAATGTGAGGGGGAGAAATAGCTATGGCTACCAGACTTCAGCATGGTCATCAAGGGTCAACCAGCTGCATGACATTTCTGAATGTTGCATATGAAAAATGAGGGGGTGCTACACTGTTGAGAACGTTAATGTCTATGGGAACACCCTCATCTTTAGATGAAGTGGAGGTCCTAGACCAGGAAACTTGAAAGCAGATCACATTCCATCACCTCTCTGGAAACTGACACAACCTCTGAAGACAGAACCAGGATGAAAAATCAAAAAGGCTCATCCTTCAAGATTGGATTTTGCTATACACTTTGGAAAAATATATCTTTTCTCGCAAAACAAACCATTCCCAGATTCCAGTTGACCATAGAACCTCAATATAGCCATTTGGCTTCTTGGTCAGGGTAAAAGTAGCTAAAAAACGAAAATGTCAGTGTGTCATTAGGCATTCTGTTTTGGATGAAACTGAGTTTTCAGCTAGTATGCTGCATTGGTTCACCTTTAATTGTCAAAAACGTTAAGTCCACGTCCTAGTTATGCATTATTACCATAAAGAAATTAACTAGGGAATTGGGACTGAAGGAGCTGATTTTATTTGTTAAGTGGAAAAAATAGTGTATAATTAATATTGAAGCCAATAACAAAGCAAAACTAGGCTTCTCATCCTTGAAACTTCACTGGCTGGAAAAATTAGCCTTCTGTCCCACTTCCTCACTCTCTCTCTTCTTGTCTCTGTTTCTTTGTTTTTGTTTTTGTTTTGTTTTTTAATTATAACTTGCTGAAGCACTCGAGAATACTCTTTAATCTCCTTTAATAACTACCCTATCCTAGATTTTTCTAAGCATCCTTTTGCACCACATCCACAAACCCAACAATGAATTGCTGTTAAGATTGACTGACTGACTGACTGACTGACTGACTGACTGACTGACTGACTGACTGACCTCTGACCTCTGCTAATTTACTGATCAAAGCCTTGTTCTTGTGGTTCTTTGGGTTCACTGTGGACTGAAGGGTGGGAGGGTGTGCTGGTTTAGAGTTAAACCAGTAGGAGAAATTAATCCAACTCAGAATGGGATTGCAAGTCAGAATAACAATTAATTAAAAGATCACAAAAATACACTGAAACAGAAAAGAAAATTTGTTTGTGCCACAAAAAAATACCAGATGTACAGCCCAACACAGTGGGGCACAAGCAGAATGGAGTTCACCAACTCTGTGCCGAGCACCACATGCCCCACCCCTCCGAGTTCAAAGTAAAAAGAAAAACAAGGTACCTGCTGGTGAAAGTGATGGTTGCAATCTGGTGGCAGTCTCAGTCTGATTGAGGCTCTGGTCCTCCTCTGGATCTGAAGAGAGCTCCCAGTCCCAAATCCCAAGCTTATATCCACTTAGGTTCTGCCCAGTCCCTCCCTCAGGGCAGAGACTTAAACAATGGGTGATATACTCTATGAGATAAACAATGGCCTATTTTTGGCATCCTTGATGGCCCATTAGCAGACCTGACCCCTCAGGTGGGTGTGGAGGCAGGAGAACTTCCTTATCTCACAGAAGTTCCTAAACACCCAGTTTGTAGCCTGAGGGGTGGGGTGTGCCTTCGGCAACAGTTGTAAATGGGCCATTGTGAGCAGTTCCTGGGAAAAAATGTCAGAGAGGGTTTAGAATACACAGCCACACAGTGACAAACTGATCCTGGCTACTAAAACCAGGACAAAGGGAAATGGGGAAAAGCAGTTATTCTCTCACGTAGAGCTGCTCTCTGTATTCAGCTTATCTGACAAGGCCTTATGAGGTGACAACAGCACTTTTAGGAGTCCACTGAAGTGAAAGACAAGTTGACCTTGTAATGTCCAGAGATAGTAAGAGTTATTTTTGCATCTCCATAAAGGTATAGATCAAGACAAAGGAGGCAGATTTTTTTTTTTTCTGTGCAAAGGAAAAATTATGTTTTGTTTCAAATATTGGTCTAACCATAATACATAGATAAATAGATAAAAACATAAGAAGTTACAAAGGACAGAATAAAAGCAAAAAAGGAGACCCCCAAAACTCTGCTCTCATTTTGTCCCAAAAAATTACAAGAGTCATGGTATAAAATTTATAAATCACAACTCTAGTCATGAGTCACTTCATTCTCTGCCAGATTGCTTGTCTGGTTAAGTCAAATGATATTTGGTACTGGGATATTCCGCATGTGTACTTTCGATTATCTGTTATGAAGTTAAGTTAGTTGCCAAACAATTTTTTTTTCCCTCTAACCCAGAAAATATTAAAATTGTGTTCAAAAATTATATCTAGATGCATAGGTGCAAGGCAAAAAATAAACATGAGATTGTGAACAGCACTCTAGTAAAAAAAAACAAAGTTAACATGCTTGATAAAAAGAAGGTAAAATGAAGAAAAAAATACTGAATAGGTATATCTCAAGTGTTTGACCGATCCCAACACAGACTCAGAATTAACTTTGTCAGTGTAGTTCTGGCTTGGAATGCATCTGCCTTCAGTTCTGTCCAGATTATTAAAACAGTGAGTTTAAGCCAGTCACACAACTGACAAAGAATTATGATGCCTATTTAGAGAGATTTAAAAGAAGTGTCAAGTTAGAAGGTTCTAAATGAGGAACTCATGAGGTTAGATTTTTCTCTGGGGTCAATGGAAATGTAAAAGATATTCCATAGACTCACTGAGCACTCACGAGATTTGAGGGACCTGCAGCTGATGATGGCTATTTTTTTTCCATTTAACCAGAAGAGGAAACAATGGCAATTATTCTCCTTATTGGACCATCTAAAATTAAGTAGGAAGAAGTGAAAGCACATAGAGAGGTTGTTTTGTTTACTTTTAATTTTTATTTTTTTTTTAGAAAATATTCTTTTTAAAGAAGTGTGAGATAGAGAAACATGCAAATGTTTCAGGGGAAAAAAGCCCACAAAATAGAATCTTATGAAGAAATAGAGAGATCCTTTACCTATTCAAAAACAACTGATCTCCAGCAAATTTAGAAAAAAGGCCAAATATAACTGAAAATTTATATTAGGACTGTATGTGAATAAGGATGATTTTGGTTTTCATCAGAGAATTTTGTTTCTGATCGTGAACTAAAAGACAATTAAATTAAAAATCAAAGTGTTTCAGGGCTTTGATAAAAATTCAGCAATTTGAGAACGATCAGATCAAGCCAACAGTAATTTCTCAACATAGTCAGAAAATTCAGGGAACTGAGCAAAGAGGCATAGTTTTCAGTCAAAGAGTTAAATAAACTAAATCAAGCAAGCAAGTGAAAAACCATCTTAATATGTGGAACAAGATCCTGAGGGTTAATTAAAGAACAGTGCAGTACTATTAAGAGATGGACAACTCATAGACAACAGCTTCATGACTTTTGTGAAGTGATTGATAATATGGAAAATTAATGGCAAAGAAAACTATTAGAGTCAAAACTTAGGCTTTACCTTGAATATTACTCAGAAGTACCAACTTGTTACAGAATTTAAAAATCTTAATTCATTTATGTATACTTGATTACTACATCTCAAGGAAATTTTGGGAACACCTACCTATGTGAACCAGAGTGTGAACAGAGTTTCAGTGTCAAAGAAACACGATTTCAAACCAGAAAAGTTTAAAAATTGTTAGCATGAGGAAAAACATAATTTTACTAATTCACAACTATCTAAATAAAAATGTCTAACACACTGTCTTAAAATGTACATAACTGTTGCTAGTATACGACTATCTTATTAAGCAGAAGGCAAAATGTTTGGATTTAAACATGTTTTTTGATGGCAGCCCACAGACACTTTCTAACCCATTTCTCAATTCTGAGAAATTTTTCAATTCTGAATTTTCCTATCTCGAAAAGCAGTCGCCTTATTATTGTGACCACATTATTTTGACTAAAACTAAGCAGGTTATATACTACCTCTAGTTTTGCTCTCGTTGCACTAATCTGCCATCTGTATTGTTAGTTTAATATACTTCTAATATTTTCTAATATTGAATAACTGAATATTGCTAAAGACAATAAATGGCACATAACAAAAAACTAGATCAAGAACAAAGATGGTGATTCCTTTAAAAAGTGTTAATTCTAGCATGAACAATACAATTTGAGAAACAGAGGAATTGTACAACTTTTAAAAAAAAAATAATTCAAATTTTTACATAGATGGAAGGCATGGGTTCCACTGACTTGCGTCCTAGGTTAAAAGAAAGGAGACAGATTTATTTCCTTACTTTTATTGTTGTGTGTTAATGGACAAGCTGCTTCACTGGCTCAGTTCTCTCTCTGGTTGATTATATTCAGACTGGCATTCTTCAAGGACATGCATCAATTCTGTATCTGCACAATGCCACCCTGAATCCAGTCATAGGCTTTTAGAAATGACTGAAATATAGATAGTAGGAAAAAAAGGAGACTTACATCTCAGCTGTACTGGAGTGGGTTTAGTGTTCTGCAATGCTTGGTTGCCTTATTATTAATTAACAAACAGCAGCACTATGTTCCTTCTTTCTTTTCCCCTCCTTGATATGAGTTGCAGCATGAAGGCAGCTCCTACCAAAACCACTTTTTAATTTCATGGTATAAATTGGAGTTTTTACGCTAGTTAGCAATAAATAAACAAAGACTTTCTGAATGACTGAAATGGAATTTCTGAAGGAAAAAGCAACAAATAATTAGACTTCTATATCATTAATTATTATTGGTGGCTTGAACAAAATTATGTTTCTGGCCTATAGAATTTCTAATCAGTAAAGTCACGGCATCATAATATGATCTCTTCAGACAGATTTATTTTTCAGATGACTGGTTCCTAATGCCATTTTGTCATGGCACAATTCTGCAATGGTTAGTTATATGTCTTCTGCCTTTAAATATACTGTTTATTATTTTTACAATTATTACTTGTAGCATGGTAATGAATAAAAACTATAGTCATGGTTAAAGGTTGAAGTTCACCAGGAATTACACTAAAGGGGAGTTAAAGCTTGTCCCTGATGCAGATGTTGCAACTTAAGAAAATTATATAACATTTAGATATACTACAAGCCCTCATGTCTAAAGCCATGCTCTCCTATTACTCTTCTTCCATATACATCGAAAATAAAGGAAGAAACTCATGCTTGTGGGCATTTTTGCACTCGACAACAAAGTAAAGAAATTGCACCTGGGTGGTCTCTAGTTAATGATGTAAACATGGTTTCATTATGGTTAACACTAGACAGTCAAGGCCTTTAATTTAAAAGCCTGGTTACCACAGATGATGAATCAACCTTGAGAAGTGTCCATGAACTGCTGGGTCTTTCCTAAATGTGAGTGATTCAACATAAAAGGAGCATGTAACATTCTCCCTTATGTCTTTCACTTAGATGTAAACATGGGAAAACATCATATCAAAATCATCCTACATATTAAAGATTAATGGAGTTTATAAAGTTCAGTCAAAAAGCTAAATGTGGTTTGTGTCCCTTGATAATGTAGTTCAGTCCATTTTAGTTGCAACTGAAGACTCAAAGTTTCCCACCCGGAAACTCAAAGTTTTACTTTGATTTTGCTGAAAGATAAAGCTGTGTATCTTGAGTATGGACCTCTGCTGTGAATGTGGAGATCAGCATAACCAAAGCTCATTGAGACAAATAAATAGGAAAATGAGATGACTAGGTAATAAATTTTGAGATGGTGAATAATGATAGGAAAATGGGATGACTAGCTAATAAATTTTGAGATGATGGAAAATGTTATGCCTTGGGATGATAAATATTTTGAATGTAAAGCTTGTGTACTTAAATATTTATGGAAATTACAAGGACCCTTTTTTTTTCCCCCCACCTCTATTCAGGACTGTTAGAGAAGTGGAGAGCCAACACCAAATTAGTGTGAAGTGATGAATGACATTTAGACGGCAAGACACAGGCATGTTAGCAGGTTATGTCTTATCAATCACATCTAATGAGGGCTGAGGTACACCTCTCTGAAATTTGGTACATAGGTGAAAAAAGATAACATACTGTAAGAACATGGTAACTGCAGAAAATACTAATTAAAAACTTTCAGATAAAGGCCACATCTGTGAATAAGGACTTCCCTCAAAATGTTGGAGTCTAGGAGACTTTTGGGCAAGTTTTCTACAAGCTGGAAAAGTATTAGAGAGTATCAAAACCAGTTGACTTGTTGCTGTGTTGTTCCCTAGTCATTTGCTTTTTGTCGCTTACAAGGACAACACACTGGCCAAGCTGAATGCTGTTTCAATCCAGGCCTGTTATGTCTATATTTCTGTGGTCTCTGGTTGCAAGGTGTGAAAGCATGGAGCACAAGAAAGCTGAATGCACATGGGGCTTGAACAAACCCTAGAGGTGCTAGTAAGTAGATGGAAGTGGGTCATATGAGAGTGCACTGCTATGCCCAACATGAAGAAATAGCATAGAGTGGCTTTGTGTCTCAAAATCTGTGGCACAGAGGCCCCACCATGTATAAAAGCCAGCACTTGAAGCACTGCAACAGATGATATAAATACAGATTGCAGAATCTGAAACCTTTCTGGAGAGCCTCATCAGAATGGAAGCAAATACTGCCAGCCATTCCCATACAAATGACTGTACCTGGCTCGGCTACAGTATACTGAACAGCTGCAGAAAGCAACAAATCACCAGTCTGTTTGTGACAGGTCATCCCATCTAAATCAAGTTGTCATTTATTTTTGACTTGCTCTTGCCCCAGGATCAGTAGCTGTTTCTTTCAGGTTGAGAATGGAGCAATTTGAAAGTGCAAAAGCCTATTAGAAAAAATGGCATGAAGGGTTAGTTATAGCAGTGGCAGTTGCACTTTGTCATCTGTAGTTAACCCTTTTGCCCCAGGGCTTCAGAGATTTTCTGTGTGGTTCACAGGTCACTCAGAAGCTTTGCTGCAAGTAAGCATTTAAAGGTGAAACCTGGGAGCAAAGCAGCCATGAAGGCATGGCAGGAGGCATCGGTGTGTGTGGCAGAGGGGCGTTGTTAATCTAGATAATATTGTAAATGGAAAGGAGCTCCCTTTGGGGGGAAATAGTGTTTCTTTTGCTTGTTAGCAAAAAAATACCAATCAGTTAGGGGATATAGACAATTTCAAACAGTGTTTTAGTTGTTTCAGTTAGTTTCCCTCTACCACTATTGCCCTTTATAATCTTACACGAACAAGAGTCCCCTGCTGAATCCTGAACTCAGTTGTATTAGGGACTATGAATAAAAAAAATTAACACAAAAACTTTTTGTATGAAGTTTTCCCCATTTCTTCAGAAGCAAGAGGAGGTAAAGTGAAGTTAAATGGATTGTTCTGTAAGGAAACCAAACAACTCTATTGTTCATGGCAGATTTAGATTAAATATTAGGAAGAAGTTCTTTACTGTGAGGGTGGTGAGACCCTGGAACAGGTTGACCAGAGAAGATGTGGCTGCCTCATCCCTGGAAGTGTTCAAGGCCAGGTTGGATGGTGCTTGGAGCAGCCTTGTATAGTGAAAGGTGCTGCTGCCCAGAGGGTTTGGAACTAAATGATCTTTAAGGTCACTTCCAACCCAAACCATTCTGAGATTCTATGATCCTGACTCATATCCAGGAAACCAATGTCTGACATCTGTGTATAGAGGTAAGTGTTTAGGGGAAAGGTTATTAAAACTCTGACAGTAGCTTTTATTTAAACTAGGCTTTCTGCAGAATATATTGTTTATCTGTTTTGTTCTGGCTGCTTTTCTGAATACTTTATAACCTGACTATATTTGCTTCATACCAACAGTAATACTAGGAGAAAGATTGTCATAATTTTCTCATTACTGCACTAAAAGATGCTCAGTCAGACTCACTTGTCCGTTTGGATGGGTGTGGTTGAAATAGCAGGATTTATGAAGCAATGTGATGTTTTCTTCATGTGATCTGCTAGCTTCTGTGTTGGTATAGATATGTAGATCTCTAATGTCAGCCTCAAGAAAAAGAAAAAAAGTGGGGTTTGTGCATTTGCTTATGCCTGGCAAGATGATATGTGTATTTGAGATACATAGTAAGACTGAATAAAGAAGTTCCTACTACTATTGGTTTATTCAAACATTTCTGCAAATGCACATGTCAGAAAGGCTTATCTTAACAGTGCTAATATGCTATTCTCTGTTAAGAGATGCAGCCATTCCAAAAACAGTGTCAGAATAATTACAAATTTGCCCCTGCTCTGCGTTGTGGGCTTGTTGGCCTTTTTATCTTTTTCTTCAGGCTTCTTTGCTACTCATGAACAAGTAGCATTCTGCCTTTTACTCTGTTAGCCTGAGATATTGGTAATGTCTAAAGAATTAAAATATTTCATTTTCTGTCTCCTGCTGTTTCCATGAGATCATGAATGTTTACATCATGACAGTGCAAGCGTCTATATTGTTCCCCTTATGGTCTCCATACAACTTTGCTATAACTTTTTTCATCCCTTTTTACTTGGATTTTCTAAATTTCCATGGGCATCTTAAATTTACTTTCAAAATAAAACAAGGCTGACAGATTTGGACTCATCTCTGATATTATGAGGAAGCAAGAGGAGATAGAAAAGAACCTCTAACAATTCAGAACAGACATTTTGTTTTGTTGCAAGCTTGGTAATGGTGTGAGTTCAACCTTAGTCTGCTGAATTGTTAAAATGTGAAAAGCAACTTAGCTAAATGGGTAGTGAATGAGGGGAGCTGAATGCACAATGCAAGCAAAGTGAAAACTATCAATCACCATCCATTACTCCACTCCTGGTATTTGAACAGTGTTTCAGATGTTATGGAGAGATTAGCTTAGAACGAGTAAATGCCAAAATGGAATCTGTCTGCACATATCCATCCAGTGTGTCAGCCAAGCTAATCACACTGTGCTTTATAGACTGACCACTTCAACCCCAGTTCTATCAGGGATCTCTCAGACATAAATTTAGCAAGGTAGATGAATATGACTTCTCTTAGTTGAAAGTTCTATATCCTTCAAGCAAGTCGTCATGCAGATATAGAATGAAGATATCTGGCTTGGAGATTTGACCTTCTAAATAGGCAAAGTAAATGAGAAGTTATGAAGATTTCCTGCAATCACTCCACGGATTATGTCTTGATTTCTAATACTTCATGGATCACAGGTTGAGAAGGACTGAGCTATCTTGACATGAAAGCTGTCATCTAAAGCAAAACATGAGCCATGAGCCCACTCTCTGAATTTTACACATGATTAGAGAGGATATCCTCAGGCTGTAAAGTCAATTCCTAGTCATTTTACAGAACCCTTTTAGTAAACAGTTCCTGATTCCTTCTGTTATTTTGTAGCTTTGAAGGATATTTTACTTGAGCAAATGGGGCCTCCCTTCTGGAAAATCATTGCAATACCCCAGATCAACCCAACATGTTCTCACTCTACCCAGTTCCAAGACACTTGGTTGCTCTGACCTGTTCCAAAGCAACGGTCCTTTAGATGTCTCATTCAATGAGGAATAGTCAGCTCCTTTAATAATCTTAAAATAAAACAGAAGCAGCATGGAAACTATGAGTACTCCTTATACTAAGTATAATTCAACTGACACATAGTAAGCGGAGCAGTCACAAAAGGTCAAAGGCAAACGTCACTTGTTAGGGCGTGTTTTGTCCTACTGAAAAGACACCAAGTACAAGCAATCATGGTGACAACCCTTAGCAGTATCCCCACAAGTGCAGGAGAGCCCTTCAGTGCTTGGGTGAGAGTCTTCTCATTCTGAAATAGAAAACAACAGCACTAGCAGAGAGATTAACAATTGAAGCAGATGCTGCAGAAATAGTCCTACAGGCAGAAGGAAAGGGAAGTGGTGGTGTAAGCTAAAACCTAGGAGGGTGCCAGGGATAGAAGAGCTGTAACATTACAGCAGAAATTAGGAAGCATCCTGAATACTAGCAGGAGAATCACACAGGTGGAAGAGAAGCTGAAGTGACATAGATTTAGCTACAACCATGAAAAAGGGTGAGATTTTCCTCCTCAGAAAGAAGATAAAGTATTCTGAGATGCAGAAGATGAAAGAACTGAATCAGAAGAAAAGAGAAAAGAAAGCAATGAAAAAAGTAAGACCACAACTGCACAGGTGGTTTCTTCATGAGAATTGTTCATGTTCTTTTTCTGCAAATGATCATAAAAATCACCCCCATGATGTGAAGCATGAGTTCATAATTACTACTCAAAAACTCCTATAAAATGATATCAAGGAGAACCCTCGAGCTGTATTTTAGCATCACACATGCTTAAGTTACCCAGTCTCTGCAAATGACTCTGACATTCATTCCTTCAAAAGATAGGGAAGTGGAAGCATGAGAAGCAGGAATGCAACTCAAGTCAATCAAAGTCAGTTTTGGAGTAAAGACATGGAAAAAGATACTGATTATCTAAGTCCAAAATCTACAGTAAACCTATATGCACCTCATAAGAGAATCAACAAAGAGCAGAAATGCAAAGAGGAAAAACTGTGGTCTTTAAACTAATGCTCACAACCTATCCTTTGTTGTAGTAGTTTGTCAGTATTTCCTCACAGTGGGTTTTATTCTCTAAACTAGAGTGTGTTTAGCTGTGAAATACAACTGGAGATCTGAGGCTTTGATGAGGCCAGTCTGTCTGGATATTCAGTGCAGCATAAAACAAATTTTGTGACTTTGTCTGCTGTATCAGGTTGGTCTTAATCACTGAATGTTGACACTTGAAAATCACTCTGCATGACTTCTACACTGCACCACTAGGTGAACACCACACGTTTCATCACCTTCCTCCCAGACAGTCACTCTCCATAGATGTAAACATTTTCACCAGGTGAACACCATTCTAGGGCAGTGTCCTTACCTGCAGGAGGACTTTAGAGATGCAGGAAAGAGGGAGGAGGTTCAAGGTAGTGTGACTCAGTGTTGACCCACAGCAAATCTAGAGATTTCTTTAATGTCAGAACAATGTCTGCTCTTTCCATTCCATGCCACGCTGATCCTGAAGACTCCAAACTGCTGGTCACACCACGCCACATACAAATATAATGTGTACGTGCTCACATGTGTGCCCAGACACACACTCCTTTACATACATACAGGGTTAAAAACCACCTGAATCAGCAAGGTGATGAGCTGAAGGAGTAACACGAGGCACTAAGAAATGAGGGTCTGTGCTTGCATTAGATTCAAACTACTGAGCCAGATGCTTTTTGTATTACACTGGTTTAACATTGTCAAATACTATTGCTCACAATGTAGTCATGCTTATCACAGGTGACTGGTCAAAATTAGTAGGGAACTAGGCACTTCAGCATTAGAGCTGTGTAAAAAAATATAAGGTAATAATATTTGAAGGAAAAGTTGAAGTTTTAATAATCTAGAGATTTATACATACATTTTCCCTATTGATTTTTAATTTCTTTCCCCTTTCAGTTTTTTAATGGGTTTTTCTCTAGTGTTGTTTACACTTACTGGAAAGTGTTTTTCTCACTGGTGTAACTTCTTTGTTGTCTGTTGGCTTATTCAGTGAGAAACCTAAAACTATTGAGAGGCAAAGACAATATTGTCAGCTTGCAGAGTATTGTGGATCATATTATTTTTAAAGAGGGTTACACAATAGGAAGCAAAGATCCCATTCACCCACTTTCGGCTGTTATGGGGACATATAGAGGGGGAATATGTTATTCCTGAAATCTAATTATCATATTGGTCCAAAGAAACTTCTAGAGAATAACCTAGCCTCATAAGAAAATGATCCAGAGAAAGCCTCAAGAAAGATGGGTCCCAGAATTAATCTTTATAGACAAAGACAGGCGTAAGAACAAACAGGAAAAGAAAACAGTAAAATTATGAAGAGTTTGTTGAAACACAGGAGCCACAGACAACTGAAGAACTGAAAATAAGTCTTCTGTTCTTCATGAGAGAAAGAGAAAAAAGTTTGTTTTTATCCTAAGAACGAGCAGATCTGCTGATACAGTGTTTGGATTTTTAGCTGCCTCATACTGAGATTTCTTTTTTAAACTATATGCAATTCTAACATGTGTCCAGTTAAAGCTCTGAATAATAATTGAGAAGTCTTTGTGTGTTTCTGTGCTCACTTTAAGAATTCCCAGTTTAGATGAGAGACATGAGGAGACAGGACCTTCTCACTCAAGCTTGTGCTTCTCTTTTTCACATGTTTAAATACTTTATTCTTTTTGTCTATTTTTTGAGCAACCTGTATTATTTCTCCACCTCTGATTTGTGTGAAGCAGATATGGGAAGAGATAGAAACATCCTGCATTTCTCGAGAAATTCAGTACACTTGAAATCTCTTGGTCAGTTTTGCAGAGCAGTAATGTTTGAAAGTGTGATTTTACTCATATTCAAATCTTCAGACATCAGTGAATAAGGAAAATGTAGAGAGCTTCTGGAGTCCTTAAACACACATGAATCCCTACAAAATCTCTTTCACTCATCCAAACACCTGATTTTATCCAAGCTATACATTTGTATGACTGAGGGCACACACAGGTGCAGACTCATATATGATTTCTTTGGCAAATGCATAGACAATTTGTCAAAACTCTGTAGGATATAGGATGTGACAATGGTTCTAGGTGAAACCAAGCCAGACTTTAATTATTTCTTTAATCAGTGACAGCTGCGAATACATGAAAAGGCAATCTTATCCTGGGTAAGAAAAGGGGGTGATTTTGTTTTGTTTTTTGTTTTGTTTTGTTTGTTTGTTTTTGGTTGGTTGGTTTTTTGGTTTGGTTTGGTTTGGCCTGGTTTGTTTTTTTTTGTTTGGTTGGTTGGTTTTTGTGTGTGTGTGTGTGTGGTTTTTTTTTTTTTAAATGATGCTCCAAAAATTGACTGAATTTAAGTTCAATTATTTTTTAAGATACATTCTAATGCATTAACTTACATCCCAAAAGGCAAGCTTAAACCATCTTCCCAAGCTTAGGATTTTGTTTTGACTGTTGTCTGTTTGTTGGTTTTGGTGGTTTTTTTTTGTTTGTTTGTTTTGGTTTTGTTTTGTTTTTGGTGGGATTTTTGTTGTTGTTGTTTGGGGTTTTTTTTGTTTAAGAAGTGACATGTAATGTTTCAGCTGTTATGCATTTTTTCCAATTTTAGCTTTCAATCTGAGAGACTTCTATGTTTGGAATTCATTCTTTTTTTTATGAACAACTCTATTTATGACAAACTGATATTTTCAGAAAACAGTTTTTTAAAATTGACAATTCTCTGAGACTTATTTTTAACTGACAACTTTCAGGACTCTATGAATAAAGTTAAACATATTTTTTTTATTTATATTTATAGGTAAGAATATCAGAATATTTGTTTCCTAACATACAGCTACTCTGGGAAAACAAATATTTTGGGACCGCAGTTCCAAATTTAAAAAATGGGAAATAGGCAAATAGTTAACCAAGATTGTTTTCAAATTGATAGAAAGTAAGTAAAGATCTTCAGAGCAAAATTATCCAGCTGAGATAACTTTCAGTATATTCCTCTAAAATGGAAAATACTGATTTTTCCAAATCACAACTTACTATGAAAATATATCACTTCAGCAGAACTTCAGGCTTGTCCAGGATGGGATCTGCAACAATGAATGACAGCTCCTTCCATAGACGGTTCAGTGAATCAGCTTTCTGGAGCTGACAAAATCCATCTCAAGTCCTTTCTCTGTCCTATGCCAACACAAACTAGAATAATGCTCTCATTCTTCTTGGGCAGACACAATACCAGGCCTAGTACCTCTTTACCTCTATACCACAATAACTTGAAATATATGCAGAAGCCTCAGAGGATCAGTGATAACAGCTAGATTTGAATATCTTTCTTTCAGGCAGTGATCTGGATACCCCACTGTTGAACTATGGATTGCAAGAGAGATGCACCCAGTCTGGGCTAGTCCCCTGGGCTCCCTCTGGCATCAAGGGGCAGAGTGCCTGTAGCACAGGCAAGCACCTCTGAGGGTTCAACAATGCCACCTAATAAAGCTGACTGAAAGTGCTAGCCTACTTGAGAAGAGATGCCTCATTTAGCTAATGATAGCTGAAACTAATTTTATCCTTGTTTTTCTCTGTTCTGAAGAAAGTGACACCAAATCCTTGCTGGAGGTTCAGAAGGTTACTGGATTTTCTTCTTCACCTCCTCCTTATTGTGTATCACCTCATTTTCCAGAAGCAGTGAGTGCACAGAAAGCCTTAGCACACCAGAAAGTACAACTCAGTGTCTCTTGCTCTTCAACACCCATCATGTTGCCCTATGAGATATAAATATGTGACCTTGTTTTGAAAGGAAAATCCTTCTTAGCTGTTTTTCAGCTCCATCACTTATGTATTATAGACTTTCTACTCAATTGCAGCATAATCTCATAGGAATTTATTATGCATCCTGTATATAAAACAGTATGTACCCTCTACAGAGAACATCAAAAGGTAGTTAATAGAGATGTTACATTATTATTGGTTGAAAGGAGCTGATGCCCTAGAGTAATCAGTTTCTCTCTTTCTCTCTCTCGCTTCATATACTATATATAATATATACAATTAATAGTGCACATATATCAGTCTCCAAATGGATCTCTATAAAGTGTGTTTGAATTTTGAAAGAACTGATGTATTAAACATGTGGAACCAAGCAAAGATGTCACAATAAGGCACATTACAAATACTAGCAAAAGTGTTGATGGATAAGACAAAGGAGGCACTGTGAGTACCAAGGAAAAAAAAGTTATTTTCTGCTCTTACCATTTATTTGTGGGGGAAGACAGTAAAGGTGTTACTGACTGGAATGAATAGCTGTGGTGGTATTTATTAATGGTCAGGAGAAAATGTCAAATGCTTATACTGAACTAATTACTTATTTCCAAAGATCAGGAAAAGGTGTAATATGGAATTTACTACACAAAGATTAGATTAATTAAGATGAGATTGAATTAGAATTGTGTTCTCTCAGATAAGGCTCTGAAATAGGAATCAGAAAACTTCTTCCATGCTATGGGTATATTATGAACTCTTGCCTAAGTTCATTCATTCCAGTTTATGATGACCTCCTCAGAGTCTAATTTCTTCTTTTAGAAAGTTGAGTTTTTTCCCATGTGTTTATTCAAAACACAGCAACATTTCAAACAAGGCTAGTATTTTAAAATAATGCTTGCATTAATAGTAATAGTAAGTATCATTAGTAATAATCAGAGCAAATAGTGAAATCTAAATACTAAATATAGATTTATAGGAGTTTCTTTAAGAAGTAATTTAAAAAATGAGAATGAGATTAGATGAATCAAAAATGTAAGATGAAGGACAGTGGAAAATGGAAGATAACAGCTAAACAAAATTATCTTAGAGATCTCATCCAACCTTAACAACTCTGTGATTCAATAATAACACAGTGTGGACAAAATAATGCAAGCCAGTTAAACTTGCGTATCTGGTTCCCCTAACCATGCACTGGTCTATAGCAAGGAATTCACCTTTCCTGGAAACAAGACAGAGTGCCACTCTCCTGTCCCTGGAGATGATAACGTATAACAGTGGGGTCCTGACCATGTCATATCCTGGCTAGTACAAAAAATTAACCCTATCTTGCACAAGATCAGGATATCTCTGAAGCACAAATTTAATACTAGAAGATGAGCTGACAATGCTTCTTCTTATAAAGTGCAGCAACAATATTTCGCCTTTGATTTGGTCTGAACATCCCAGTTCAAACCATATTAATAACGCATGTTGAAGACTGATAGAAATTGGATTGATCTCATCTAGTTTGAATCTCACATAGTGCAGATATCATTTGACCGCATAGAAAGAAGCAACCATGAAATAAATGTAACACATTTAGTGAACGCTTATCTACACATAGTAAGATGGACAATTAGGTTAAACAATAAACTCAACCGCAGATGTCTACCTTGCAAACTTCTTAATAAATCCTGTGTTCTGTATTAAATGAGACTTTGCTCAAATGGCTTCATCCAAAGGCAGCTGAAGTCTGTTTCATTGGTGGGAGTTCCACTTACCATCATTTTGTGTGATATTAATTTAAAAAAAAAAAAACAAAAACAAAAACAACTCTCAAAGATCTGAGCATTGCTAAAAATTCTGAATCATATTAGAGTTCTGTTTTGTTGTGGTTTTCCTCTTGTATATGTAACATATGTTTGGTGTCTTTAAACACAATTACTTTTGTATAATAAAAGTGTTGATTTGATGATGCAACGTTTTCTGCAAGTGTGTTTAAGACAGTTTATGTTTTCATAAGTTGCAATGAAACTCAATTATGTTTGTGTAATAAGGCTCTTGATTGTTACACTTCTACTTTTCTGTATAATGAAGCCAGCAATTAGAATTTGGTTGCTCTATGGCATAAGAAAACACACTTGTTTTGCAGACAAAAGATCTTAATGAGCATCTTTAAAAAAAAGTTCCCAAAAAAGGTCAATAACTCAAACATGTAATCAGATCCTTAACAGAAAGGATTTGTTCCCTGGCGATAAAATAACTCCAATGGGCAAACAGTTGAGATTGTATAAATGAACTTTTTTCCTATGGACAGAGAAATTGACAAGAAAATATTTCACCATTAAAACTATTGCTTTTACATTGACAACTTACATCTGTAAAATGTGTTTTCTTGACTGCAGGTATATGCACACAGCTTGGACAGTAATAAGCCCTAATCTCACTTATTAGAGGATGCATTTATATTAGTGTTTTACTTTGGACCTCAAGTGTGCTTCTGAAGCAAATTTCTCAATTGTCTTAATTTCCCATGCCTAGGTCTGTTTTACAGGGCAGTCTTGGAAAGTGCAAATTGTATTCCTTTTAGACTAAATTAGACCAGAAAATATATTCCAGGAGATCTTCAGATATGTTGAATCAGCAGTCTGTGGGTTCAGTCTGTGGCTGACCCTAAGCACCTATTCTTGAAGAGTCTATAATGCAGCCATCAGGTGCTAAACACCATCTATTTTGCTTCCAGAGTTAGATTTCTTTCATATATCTTACCAGACATAATGGACAAAGATAATATCTCATGAAGGATATGACTTACGATTTTCCAGTAACTCACTTCTATAGATGTTTATTTTTAATCCTTAAGCTTTTAATATAGGGCTCTAGAGTCAAACTGAGTCCAAACCAACCTGTTGCAACCATGACTTTCTTGTACCAAAAGCCATAGCTGCGCTCATTTATTGATGTTTTGATAGCAAAGAGCAGTGAAAGCCAAGCAATGGCTTTCACAGAGGAAGCAGGGCTGGGAAAAGATACTTGTCATCTTGGAGTGAAGGGGTAAAACAACAGGTGAGGTAGGACCTACTGAGTGTAATTATAGTTATCTGAATCTGATAAACACTAATTCAATTCTCTTAGAGTCAATTTTTTACAGTCAAGTAGAAAAATAGGCAATTTTAGGGTATGAGATGACCTGTGACCAAAGTGCTACTACTCTTTCTTTCCACTGACTACAAGGGAGCATAGATGAACAACACAGATGGAAATGCTTATGCTCTAGCCCCATGGATGATGTCCAGGTTGTCTG
>VXAU01005472.1:92097-131340 GCA_013399695.1 Formicarius rufipectus | reverse complement strand
ATTAACACAGAAAGTACAACTAAAATGCTGTCAATACAAATCATTTGTATCACAGTCAAACACAGTCAGTGTGACTCCAGACAAATGTACAAGAGGGTTTCAGGGGTTATACAGAAGCATTTGGAACCACTTAATGGCAGTTAGAAATGACCAGGCATTTTACAGGTGGAATACCTGTCAAAAATCTGTTTTAAAATGGTTTCGTTCCTTTGAATAATAATAAAATGAAATTAAATTAAATAATAAGATAAAATAAATTCAGTGTTGTTGGTATCACAATGGTTTTTGTTTGATTGCTCTGATAGCCATACTATTCAGGAAAAAAAAAAAATCACAATACTGTAAATGTGTTTTGCTGTGGCTTAATTTGTCTTTGAAAACCAACTATTTTTTAGAGCTTAATAATAATACTAATAAAAATATACTCCAGCTTAGGTTTGTCTTTGGGGCTTTTTTCAGTCTGTGAAATGCAAATCACTTCCAAATACTGAATTAAATGATTTTAAATAATTTCCCCTATTTTTAAGTAGTTTTATAATTGTGCTTGCATTTAATTATGGTCCAAGAGGAACAAGCACTCTAATTATACTATTTTTTCTTAAAAACATTGCTGAACCCACTCTTTTTCCACAAAGGCCAGGTGCTTTGATCTTTTTTTTATTTTTTATTATTTTTAATATCACACTACAGTGCCTGACATAGCCATCTGAGGTGGGTGTATGCCATCACATTCTTTCTCCTTTGTGCTTGATAAAAGACCAAAAATAGTACAAAAGAAATCCCAAAGCTTGGAAATTGTGATGAATTTATTCCTCTTTTTCAGCTTTTATGAACATGCATGTGAGATTACACCGAGTATCACACTGTGTGTGTTGGTAAAGTGGTTCCTTGCAATAGAGGTAGAGGTGAGGCTGGAGGAGTGGAAGGTGAAGTTTTTTCACCCTGTATTGCCTAAGTTTTTGACAACATAAGGCAGACCTCAGGAAATTTCACAAAACAAGATGTTACTGTATCACAGGCAAGTAGCCTAAGGTAGCTGCAGGCTGGCTACCTCTGGGAAGTAAACTGTGAATCCTATGGATCTCATGTACCAAAACCATGAGCTGGGGCCACAGTAGGTGTCCGGGTTTTTATTACTTGAACTGACCAAATAATCCTGATCATGTTTGCATGTGTGCAGCAACTGACCCACCATATGGCAGTGTCATCACAGTCTTAAACAGGTGTCTGGGCTTGAGTAAATTTAATTTGGGTCCAATCCAAAATATATTTTGGAAACGTGAGCATGTGTTAAACTGCTGAATCCCTTTACACGCATCCACACACATGAAGAACGCTGATATCTTTGCTGTGGCTTTTACATGATTATCATAGAACACTGGTTTTAAACACAATCTCTGCCTGTACTTTCTCAAATAAATGCAAGAAATATATTTTAGTTGTTGTTAGTTTATTTCTTGTGATTCATCTTTTTTTTTTTTTTTTTTCTTTCTTTCCTTGCCATCTGGGTTTCCACAATTAGAGATAGGATTCATCTCAACTAACCTTCGCTGTCTGAAAGGTGAATGGCCTAAAATAATCACCTAGGGCCTCTCTGCAGTCAGCAGAGAAAAACAGACAACTCCAAGTAGTGATTTGTCCCAACTTAAGCCAGATGTCTGACATAGGCAGGACAAATCAGTCTCTAAGGTACCCATTTCTCTCCACTGAATACAAACAGGGTCCAGTGATCTGCCTTAGACCAAATATGTAATTTTTAGGCAACTAAAAGTAGGTTAAATAAGTCCTGCTCTTAGCACCTTATGATGATGTTGCACGTTATTCTTTACACACCAGAATGAAGTACTTAAGTGAAAAGGGCTTCTTATACAGAGACTGTTCTAAAAAGGAAAGTTAACATTTAGTAACAGAGAAAAAGGAACAATGAAAGCAGAGATTTAAAATTAAATTGCAGGACTAATTGTCAATGACTGCAAGACTGCCTGTTTGACTCAACAACACAATTACACAGCTGCAGCCAAATATTTTACACCTGGAAATATAGATGATTTTGTCATCAAAAAATTATATGTTCTATTTTTGTGTACTTGGCCAATTAGATATATAATAATAACAACATGCAGTATACATTTTTATGCAGATTCTCACTAAAGAAACATATTAACAATATACTTTTAAAACAATTGTATACATACTTCGTAAAAGTGTTATTTTCAAAAGATATTTTGAAGTTAGGTCACATAAAAAAATAATGCAACTGTAGTCTTTCGTACAGGAAGGGACATGGTCAAATAAGAACTAATATGAAAAATTTTCCTTTTAAAAATTACTCTGTATTTCTGAGAAAAAACTTCTAAAGTACTATTATAATAAATTGCTGTTCAGAGAAGTATCTGTTTAAAAAAGGTCTTCTAAATGTGCAATGCATGAATGCAGAAGATATCATTAAAATTGCACATGTATTATGTAAGAGAATGCTATCAAGTTGTTAACTCAAGTACTCAAAAATCAGTACTCTGTGTTTTGTAAAAATTTTTAAAAAAGCTTAACACAGACTAAAGTATTTTCTATTAGTAAATATTCAGTCCTGAATCAATGGCAGAAATTGTGCTTGTTATATCAGTATATAAACTGACCAGCCAGGTAATAAATCCCACAGTTAAACAACAGTCAAAATGTTCATCACATCTTTCCTTAGTACTAGAAATTTTTGCTTATAGTAAGGATTTAGGATGTATGTAGGTGAAGAGTTGGATGAAAAGGAGGCTGAAGGGAAAGTTAATGAGTTTATACTTCTCTCAAACAGTTGTCATTAAAACATTAACTCTCACCTTTTCCTCCCAAAGTGTCTGTCATAGGGGGTTTTGTGTTGGCTTAAAAATAAATAAAATAAAATAAAAATTAATAACTAAAAACAAANATATACATGACCTAAATGTGTTTCTGCTCTTTGACTGTAAGGAGGTCCTGAACTGGCCACCTCATATATAAACATCTGTATTTTGTGAGATGAATTGCACTCTCTCTCCTGGCACTAATGATATTCTGATGGTTCATTAATGGTAGCAAAGGACTAAGTTACTGCAGTGAACTGAGGGTTATAAAAGTCTGCAGATGCTTCCAGTGCTGAGAGCCAATCAGAGGAGGATTTACAAACTCTCCCCAATACACGGGCATCTATGCTCGTCCATTCGCAACTAACTACCTCAAATAAGACACCAGATGCCTTGAACAGTCAGCAGCAGCAGCTTCCTTTCTGTGAGGTATAAAAATGAAATGAACAGCTGGGGTAAGTTTCTGTTTAATGAAACATTTTACATTTTTTTAAGTATCCTTCCCCAATTGTACATATAAATTTTCCTCCTATCTCATCTAGAAAAAGGGAAATTGATTCCCAATCCTATATATCCCTGGCGCAACACTTCAGAAATTAAATAATGACACACTGAATAAGTAAGAGCACAGATAAACAAACTTCCAAATCATTTTATAACAAGTGGTTGCACCATTAAGTAAAAGCCAAATGCTCCTTAAGAAATAATTTAATGTAAAACTCTGTCATATCATATGTGTTTTACTTTTTCATCCATTACCCAGCATGACTGAGAAGTTCTTCTGTTTCCTGATGCCTTGATTTTCAGGGCATGATAAGGTGGTCAAATGCATGTATCTATATTTTGTGGGAGTTTTAAGTCAATTTAAGAGCTCTGAGTGCTTGTGTCTGAATCAGTCCAAAGTCTGTCTCCACAGAGCACACGGGCATGTGCTTCAGAGCCATTGGCTTCAATAAGAGCTAAGAACAACTGGGCAGTTCTTATTGAAGTCAGCAGCCCTGAAGCACATACCTGTATGTTTGGTGAATCAATGACCTGTGGGCACCCAGCCCTTGCCCAGAGGAGGTAGGTATTTCACCTCCTGTAGGCTCTAGTGGGAACAGAATGATAATTTACCATGGAAAACATGAAGAAGATGAAAGGATGTTTTACTTCTCAGAGCCCTGTTGAGCTCCTATGCATTTTATCTCTGTCAGCTCCTGAAACTGTGGTGGTTGCAGCCACCTGCCAGTTTACGGCAACTGCATTTGGACCTTGCATTCAGTTCCCTTATGGCCTCATGACCTCTAACATGTGACACGTGATAGAACCATCAAGAATACAAAGCCTCAGGAGAGATTCTACATGCTTGTGTGTGTCTGGGCATTTATTGCCTTTGTACGTGTGTAAGCACATTTTTATGCATGTCTATGTTTTAGTGTTCTCTAGCACCTTCCTTCTTGGACTGTTTAAATTAGTATGTGAGTTTCAAGAGCACTGGATTTATTGGAAAGAATTACTAAAGAAGAAAGCTAGAAAAAATAGTGCTCAGAACACTAAAAGCAGAAATTACCTTGTCTCGCTTAAGGATATAATGGCCGCAGGGAGATTTATTTTATAATTATTTCAGACTAATGTTAATGTTTAAAAGTTAGTATTTTAATGGAAATGTTTGATCTTGATGAAGTACAGAAATTGGTTCTGTCTTTTAAGTTGCCTTGCTCACACACTTCACATACAGACAGTAGACAGGCAGCATAATCCTCTCTGGGCCTTCAGGTACAAAACAAATCATTATAGTTTTCCCATGTATGCCAAGGTTAAATAAACACCTGTAATGCTCAGTAACTTCAGCTCCGCATACACTGTATTAATGGCAGCTTTCCTTAAGGATTTGACTAAGCATATGTCTACCCAGCAAAAGGGAGACATGATTTCAGAACAGATTGCCTTTAGCGTACTTGATACAGGTAAAGATAATAGCAGTGGCATGTTGACACAGGCTAGGAAAACTCATAAGCACCCACAAAAGGCCCTGGGTAAATATTCAGACTCCTAGTCCTCACAAATGGACAGGATGTGGATCAGCAAGGACTGACAGCTCACAATTGCCACAGGTTAAGGAAAGGCAATCCAGGAAGCCCTGTGCTACAGAACTAGAGAAGTTCGTGACTGAACAAGGACAGTGTGGTTCAGCAGCTTTGGTACTAGCTTGCCTTTGTTTCTCAATTTAACCATGTAATCCTTCTACATATCTTCTTACTTTCATCTCATCTGGTGAGCTGCAGACTCTCCAGGGTAGTGGCTGCCTCTTTTGGTGCAGAGTTATATTCCTTTTGCAGCCATCACTAAAAGGTGAGATCTAACTTAACAATTAATGTCAAAGGGGTATATGTTTATTGACAATACAGTCTTGTAAGCCTTTTTTCGTTACACAAACCTGATGCCCTCTTATCTATTTGAATGGTATTCACTTCAGTGCAGTATCCAAGGACCCTCTAATCATCCAGATACATCATCCTACAACAGGTTGTCTGCTTAGAGAGGCCAAAGTACTATCAGCAGCCCTGCTTGGAGCGCCTCTTCTCCCATAATTCAATTGAAAACTTTCTGTTCATTTCCAGGAATCACTGATTTGGAGTCACTGCCTTTTTCTCTGTATTCAAAATTTTTCTCTTTATAACTTTTAGCCGCTTGTAGCCGTTTTTAGCAGTTACCCCAAACTGCCTTACAGGCTTACTTATTACAAGGCTAGCATAAAACAGCTGAGCATGAAGGTTGATCTTGTTCTTTATTGCTGTAGAAGACTTTTACACTGAATTNTTTTTTTTTTTTTAAACAGAAGATTACTTTGGTAAAGGTACAAAAGAGAATAAATACTGCACAAATAAAAACTCAACTGCAATTTCTTACTTTTGTTTTAGAGTGCTGATGGGGGTAGGTAGCAGTAGCAGTGTTCATCAGAATACAAAGGTGCTAACATTCTATAAAGAATAAATAAATATAAAATCACAACACAATTTTTTACCAGATATTTAAAATAACAGATACAACTCTAGTGACTACATTAAAGTAATAACCATTCATATCACCTAAAGTTCTGGTCACCCGGAGACTGTCTTATTTATTATCCAGTCGTGTATTTTGGTCTCTCTCCCAGTGTTCTGGCCTGAAAAGATTAGCCTGCACACTTTATCTACTTTTTATTTACCTAGGTTCTGGTAGTGTTGCTTAATTTAATGATGGATTTGTTAAATTTTCCTGATTGGGCTGTATCTTTCCATGATTTAGTGACGCCCTTCTTGAGTGCAGTTGTTGCACACTTTGCTGATTGAGATGCATAATTTAATTTAATAAATGGAGGGAGTTTACTATCATTTTTGCATATTTTATTATTAGGGGAGATTCATAGTTTTGAACACTCGTTCATTCATTCTCCTTATTTATTTATTTTTTGGCAAAACCAGCTGCACAGACAACGCTTGTTCAGCTGCAAAACTCCGCTGACCAAGCTCTACAATTCAGGAATTGAACTTTTGAATATTTTCCTTATTAAGGTGCATATTCTAGCAGTAGAAATTCCAGATGCTATTTGCTTCAGCAGCCAGGGCTTATGTGCTAAGCTGTTGACAAATCTGTTGGGGATATCATTTGTTTTAAGACCACTAAAGTGCATTTTCTATAGTTTCAGCTACGGTTTTAGATTCTTTGATAAAGCAAATAAAGATGCAATCAGTTTCTTTGTAAATCTTCCTATTTTGCATATAGTAAGTGGCACAAGCTTTCCATAACCAGCAGCTTCAATCTTTGGAGAATCATTTATCTTACTATTTGAAAGAAAACCTAAGCATTTTGCTATCTTAGATTCTGAAGACACAGCAGGTTGGAAATACTGTAATTCCTGTTCAGTTCATTTTGCATAATATATTGGGGGAAAAAACAAGCTTGAAACTGGACTGGCAAATGCAGAATGTAATAGCTATATAAACAGTGATAATAGGCGGCTCAATCAACAAAGAATACAGTGTGATTATGTATAAAATTTCATCCACTAAGTTCACAGCGTGATCAGGGAAGGAGGCAGCCAATCAACAGAGCATAGAGCTCTACTGGGAATGAATATATTTTGAAAACTCAGCTACCCAGAATATTCAATGGGATCAGCAAAGTTCTAAAAGAGGACTTTTGAAGATAATAATGGATATGGCATTATTAGTGAGTAGAATGACAACCCTTTAGCATGCTTGTTTCCAGTAGTGTGTTCAAAAGAATTTAAGTACTAGATTCCTGGGAATACAAGTTAATATTGTGGACATCACTCATGGTGAGTGCCCTTGGCAGGACTGGTATAAAAATCTGCTACTGTTACATGCTGAAGAATTCACTTCATTACATCCCCTCTGTGTTTTAACTCTGCATTTGCAAACGCTGCCTTCTTGACCAGCATCCTGAGAATCAAGTGAAGAACTAAAGAAAGATATATATGAGACCTATTCTTTTCCTCTTTGAAGGAATAACAAGTTTATCGTCCTTGAGGAAAGGACACTCAGAAAAATTGCTAGCAGTTATCTGTTTGTTACACAAGGTGCATCAGTCCCACTGAATGCTCAAAGCCTTGTCTGGCTCTCAAAGCTCATTTCTCACGGCATCAAAATTTCCATCTAGCCTCTGGTGTATGTAGTTTGTTCAGAATACATGCCCAGATGAACTGAAGATGAACTGTTGGGACTACCAACATGGATGTCAACTTCTATGCATACATCTTAGAAACAGTCTAAGAATTTATACCATGTGGGTCATTCACTAATCACTGAAGTCATGGCTTTGACATACAACGAGATTGAAAATTTCAGACTTTTCTGGGTTTCCAAGATCCCTAACATTTCATCTTTCTCATTTTAATATAAAAAGTATGTATTACAAATAAGTTTGTGAGTACCCCAGGATACTGCCAGTCAGTGCCATCAGGTCTTAATCTAGAAGAACAGCTTCACACAGCCTAAATGTGTGATTTGTGCATGATATATGGCCATACCCTGCTTCTTGTCTGCAACACAGAAGAGAAGAAGAAACAGAAGAGCTGAGAGTAGAGAGGTACCACAGTAAAAAATTCAGCTTTCTTTTATTGATGAGATAATTATTCAGACTGTAGATAAACCATGCCCTCTGGCTGACTTCAAAGCAAGTTCCTTCCAGTGCAGGCTGAGACCAGCAAAGCCTATTTGCTTAGAGATAAAGCTAAAGCAGTGCTTCTGAATTGGGGCTGACTCTCCCTGTTTGCAGAGCAGTGGTGTTTAGTCTCAGAGACATTGCACAGTGTGGGATGATGTGGAAATATCTGAGGATGCATTTACATTAGCAAACAGGGTGATATGCAGAATAATCTGCTGCTGAGGGCCCAATATCCATACTGTATGTCTTTTAGGAATGTTTTAATTCATAGTAGCCCTAGGGTGGTCCCACAAACACAAGCTACAGGAGCACATTAGCTATTTTATTAAAGTTCATCACTGAAATCAGTTTTGTTAATAGAAGATCCTGTTCAGACACTCCAAATTCACTTTATCCAAGATATAATAATCAAGAAAGATCCAGAAGGTTATTTCAGAAATACACTTGTGATCCAAACTAAATTTTCAGGGTAAACGTGTCCTCAGCCATGTCAAGTCATTGGGTTTTTCAGTCAGCTCAAGCATGGAGAACAATTTCTTTCCATAACACAGCAAGATTTCCAAAGTATAAATGTCCTGGGCTGACATAAAGAGCCCAGTAGAAACTGTGCTCTGTGTGGGTGGGGAGCATCTTTGTTAAAAGGTACCTGGGGGTCCTGGTGAGCTACAAGCTAAACATGTGTTAGCAGTATGCCACTGAAGCAACAAAGGCAAATCAACTCCTGAGCTGCATCTGCAGGTCCATTACTGAAAGAGATATAGTTGTATCACCCCATTCCACTCAGTACATTTAAGGCTGAAGCTGGTCCAGCTTTGGTCCTTGCAGCTAAAAAATGTTGTGGACAGACTGGAGAGGGTCCACAAGAACCCTACAAAGATGATCAAAAGGACTGGAGAAGCTCCCCTATGAGGAAAGAGTGAAAGAGTTAAGTCTTTTTACACTGGAGAAGAGAAGGCTCAGGGGCAACTTCACCATTATGTTCCTGAAACTAAGGAATAGCTAGACACAGGACAGACTCATTAGTCACAAAAAGTCACATGGAGAAGACAAGGGGCAATGGGAACAAGTTGCACCAGGGGTAATTTCATCCTGATATAAGAGAGGAATTTTTTATAGTGAGAGCAGCCATTCAGAACAACCTCAACATTGAAATGCTGGAGTCCACATCACTGGAGGTTTATAACACGCAGTTGATCAGCATGCTAGATAATCTTATGCAGGTTCCCTTTCTCACAGAAGATAGATTCAGATCATCTTTGGATGTCTCTACTAACCTTGGTTGTTCTGGGATTCTACATGTATTCATATATTTATGTTTGTGAAATATTTATTAAAGATTTACTTTTCTTAAAAAATTAATTCTTACATATATGTTATTTTATATCCCCTTTCATAATCACCTCCACGTTACTACCAAACTGATACTGAAAAGAGTTGACTCACACATGCGCAGCACCAAAGAAGCCGAACACTTGCTGCAGTAATAGACTGTTATGCATCATAAGATACTGAGCCTGAGGTGAGAATTACTGGCTAAAATTCCATGACAGGCACTATGCAAGAGGTCAGAGCACATAATCATAATGTTCCCTTCTGGCCTTAAAATCTATTAATCTAAGGATTTCATTCAACTGGGTATTGAGCACAATTTGCTACAACAAATACTGAATTCATTTCATCCAGGTCACACAGGAAAACAGTTGTTTTTTAAGATTACACTTAGAAAGATTTTGCACATAGTAGCAGATGAGTTCATGAACTAAAGAAAGGACCACAGCAATCTTTTCTCATCTTTTGTTTGGATCAGCATACTTTTCAAATCTCTGAGAAATACCAGTGACTTCAAAGGTTTGATGTTTTAAAAAGAAGAGTCACTTCTTAAGCAAACAAATGTACATTGTACCTCTTGGGTTGATTTTGTTTGTTTGTTTTTGTTGTTCTGTATTTTATTTCTGTGTGGGAATGGATTAAGAATATAACTGATAACACCTTGAAATGATGCAGAATGTAACTGATAAGACCTTGAACTGATGCTTTAATATTGTGTAAAATGTATGTTTACCTTTGCCATGTGTCCCCCTCCGGAATCCATGTCTTCCCTTTCCCAGAATCCATTTGTACCACTTCCCCAAAACCATGTGTTCCTTCCCAGAGAGTCCTTTCAGCTCTCCAAGACCACCCCCCAGGGAAGAGAGGGGCGTGACCCACCTTGCTACCTGAAACCTTTCCCCACCTATATGTTAATCCCCTCACCTCTGTTGGCCCAAAGCCACACAATACCTTTTCCCCCATTGGAGAATCTGAACCCCCTCCAAGGGACTATAAAAAGTCCCTGCTTCCTGAATAAACTCTCTCTCTCTGCTCGGACCTTCCCCAAGCTGTTGTGGTGTCTTTGTCCTTTACCCAGGGGTCAGGCACCACGTGGCCGGGGGGGGGTGGAACCAGGGGAGAGCACCCCCTCCTCTCCTAGATGCATGGACTAAAAGCCTAGCCTAGGAGACTAATATCATACCACTGCGGCCATCCCACCACCCAACACTCCAACGAGGCTCAACACACACATATCCAAACCCGGATATTTCTGCATGGCTGGTTAACTGTCAGGTCTCAAAATGCAGTACTTAATGTTGTATGATCCCAGTATTTAGGATGGAGCTGTTTCTAATGTGGTTTAGTAATTGGTGAAGCATTATTCAATATTTTCATCAATAAGTAAATAAGAAATCGCTACAGCTAAAATCAGCAGATGGCCTAGAGATTGACAGGCTGGTAAGGAAGGAGGGGGACAGGAAAATCACCTGGCTGTCTCATAAAATGGCAGCCATATAAGTTTCACTGTAACATGGTTATACCTTGAAAAGGAAGGTCCAAAATGTCTTTGTTTTCTTTAGAAAGAGAATCCTACACTTTGAGAAACAGGAACTCAATGTTAAGAAAACTGTAATCATTGCACACTCAACCAAGGAGTGACATTAATCCCACTCAAGGCTTTAACGTCTAGGATTTTGAAAGCTAATTAATAATCAATTACTTTTCATTATTTCTTTACAATCATCATGGATTTCCATGTTGATTTAAAAAAAAAAAAAAAAAGCAATGTATCTAAGTGAAGTTCCATTCTGTGTCCAAAATGAGAAATGAGATGTAGCGATTTGGAAATGATGATATTTTGTATAAATGTTACTGGTCAGATTACAGACATCACAGTCCTGAGAAATTGTCATTGTTTAACCTCAGCTGACAACCAAGCCCTGTGAAGTCATTTGCTCACTCCTCCACCAGCAGCATGGTGGGGTGGAATCAGAAGAGTAAAAGTGAGAAAACTCGGGGACTGAGAAAAAGACAGTATAATAGGTTAAGGAAAAGCCACATGTGCAAGCAAAGTGAAACAAGGAATTCATCCACCAGTTCCCAAGGGCAGGTAGGTGTTCAGTCATCCCCAGGAAAACAGGGTTCCATCATGCATAACAGTGGCTTGGGAAGACAAATGCCATCACTTTGAATATCCCCCATTTCTTCTTCCCTCAGGTTTTTATGCTGAACATGATGCCATAGGCTCTGAGACATACCCATGGTGAGTTGGGGTAAGCAGTCCCAGCTGGTAAAGCAGCTATGTAAGTGCTCCTCAGCTATAACAAAAACACCTCTTATATTATCAACAGTCTTTTCAGCACAAATCCAAAACACAGGCCCATATCAGCTACTATGAGGAAAATTAACTCTACTCTAGCAAAACCGTCACAGAAATAAAGCTGCTGACAGAACGCAATGGATAAAGAAGTCTTAAAAAAATTATCAGAACTTTTCAAATATGTTCTTAAAGAAGGATTAAAAGAAATTAATTCACTTAGTTTTCTGAAATGAAGGCCAGAAGGTGACTAGATTACAACACAGGTAGGACAAGGCAGGATATGTAGTTTCATCTAATGCAATATGACAGAACAAGCAGAAATTATTGGACACATTCAAACTAGCAGACAATCAAATTTGTAGAAAGGCACAACTTTTTAATAACTGGGGTCGCAAACTATTGGAACAAATTACCCAAGTAAGTAATAGATTCCCGGTGTTTTGATGTCTTCAGAAGTAGGATGGATGCCTTTTGGGAAGGAATGTAATCAAATACATTGAATCCAATGCTGAGTAACTCTGTGACACTTAATAAATCGTGATGTGGAACTATCCACAGTAAGAGCGAATGTGAGTGTCCCTTCTGGCTTTATCATCTCTGCATGTATTATTTCGTACTATAATGGGCATCCCACAGGATTGTTGGTGGGAATCCTACTCCCCTTTTTATGATAGAAGGACATGCTGCAGACTGAGTTAAAAATAATAATAACTATAAAAGGAATTTAAGTTATAATATTCCTTTTATTTCCATTTTCTCCATCCCCATTCTTCACAGCCATAATGGGACACCATCTAGGTGTGTGTTACCACAAGATAACTCTCATCTTGGGTCATTGAAGACGGTACTCTTTGCCTTGTGTTTCACACTTCCCCAAAGGTATGTGTTATCTCAGTGCAACACATGCCATGTTGTGTCTTATTTCTCAGCTCCAGAAGAGACCTTGAAATTAAATAAATAACTCACCAACAGTATGAGAGGACCTGAACGGTATTTTTCCCCCAGTGTTTCTTTTTGTTTGTGTGTTGCATAGGGGGTGGAGGTGAGGGGGTTGTTTCTTTGTTGCGTGTGTGCACATGTGTGTGTGATGTATTTCGGACTTCTTCAGGGGAGAAGAAAGAAGACAGAAATGCCTGAAAGAAAGAATTAAGAATTGAAAGCACAGAGATTAAAAAAAAAAAATAAAATGTTGGAACAGCAGCATGACTTTGTTACATAGCAACAATATAAGTTTGCGATAATAGGTTCTGATGAAAGAGTCTGTGGACAATTGTTAGCATGTTTGCACATGCACATGAACTAACGAAAACATTCTAAGATAACAAACATGCATAAAGGACAGGGGATGAGGGGAAAAGAACAACAGTAATGTGAGAACTACTAACACCTGCTCAGAAAAACAGTGCATATAAAACCTGGAAGCAGAAGAAAAGAGAGTTTTCAGAAATAGAGTGATTGGAAAATGAAAGCAGAAAACACTAGTACTACATATTTACGGAAAATCTCCTCCTCTCTTTTCACACGCTATGTTCCAATTGAGACAATAGAACAGACTGGATCATCCAGGTGAGTGAGGAGCAGCAGGGAGGTACTGCAGTGACAGATGAAACATTTTTATATGGGTGAAAAAATGAAGACTAGAAATGTATATGTAGCTCATTTCTTCTCAGTCCTTATTTCTTAAGCTGGTTAGAGAAGCCTTCAGTGGTCCTGACAGTCAAAGAATGGTTGACAGAAACCACTGCTATTTAGGAAGAAAATGTCCATCCAAATAATTAACTGGATTTGAAAATACCAGAACTGTTTTTGCTATTGTTTTTTGATTTATGTTTTGTTGTTTTGTTTTTGTTTGGTTTTGTTTGTTTGTTTTTGGTTTGTTTTTTTTTGTTTGGTTAGTTGGGTTTTTTTTCATCTATGACTCAGCCACTAACAGACTCAGAACAGTAAATTAAGCTCTTCATATCACAAGGCTCATCAGCTCTTGTCAACAGGGTGTGATGAGAAGAGCCTTGGGCTGCTGTTGGCCTTGTCAGCTCCAGAGCTGGGACTAATCTGGCTGTATGAACAGGTCTGCATTCAAAGTACAAAACTGAGAAGCAGGACACACGGATTGGGATGCAAAGCCACACTGACACAGCTAGTCTGTTTCTGGACCAGTTGTGCATCTGCACCAACTCCTAAGATGCACAACATGAAGAAATTTATTTAGGGAAGCATGTTAGTATTGCTCTGAGTGGGCAATTGCACCAACTACTTCTACTACTCTTGGGAACTACAAAAGTCAGAGTTTTTATGGAGGAGTGGAATCTGCCATTTGTTCCCTATCAAGAAGTGCAATAAAGCCTGAAAGACCACTGAGTTGGACCTTTAAACTGCACAGTATCATTCTACTTTTCAGACTGGTAAACACAAAAGCCAGTCTCATGTTTATGAAGCATATTGGCTGGGGTTGAAAGGGTCCTCAAAATTCATCTACCATCTCAGCTTGTCCTAGAGTACCAGTTAAGAGCAAAGTTCTTTCTTTTCTAATATTTATGAAATGCCTTGAGTAAGGCAGTCTTGGCCCACAAGTATTATTCCTTGAGTATTGGTGATAACTTACAGCTCTTTCGAACTAATCTTCTCAGAAACTGCATCTTCTCTTTGGCAAACATTAACAGGTGAGCATGATAAAGAAAGAAGGGCTAGTCTTTTGCTTGAAAGACTAATCCCCATCTCAGAATTGCAGAAGTGAAGAAGCTCTTTCTCCACTCCTTCATCTGAGAGCAGATGACACATAGGTGTCAGGGTCCTGAGTCATCCATGGGCCTTCCTGCTCTGAGCAGCCCTCCTGGATGTCCTAGAGAGAGTATTCTAGATCACTTCTAAAAGGTCAGTTCATGACAAACATGATGAGCAGCTGTTTACCACATGAACTTTCAACCCTATTGCTGACATCACTCAGTGTGACTTGATACAACATTGATTTCATGCATGATTTAAGTCAGGATAAGCTACGGTTTTCACTCAGAACACTGTCATCGCAATCCTCATCCAATCCCTCCTACAACCTCCTGTAGTGTATCTTCTCCATCCTGTGCTAAAATAAACTTTTGTGTTGCTGCACTAGGAATCAAGTCAAGGTAATTTTTTTATTTAGGGTAAGCAAACAAAACACATGTATTTTATCTATTAAAACTGACTCCATAGTACTACAGGAATTTTTTTTTCACCAGAGCTAAAGAGGGAGAGGGAACAGGAAAGAAAGGCTTTGAAGAGCATGTCTGCTTTTTCTCCACATCAATATTGTCCTGACAGAATGATAAATTATACACGAATCTGCAGCTTAAGTCAGACCTGATGTCCACATACAGTTAACAGCAGCTTCATGTGTGACCAAACACACAAACATGTTGCTACAGACCAGATGTATGTCTTTCAAAGCTCAGGTCAACAAGAATTTGCCGAAGCTACAGGGGAAAATATAATCATTTTAGTCAGTTAGATCCACCAGAAAAACAGGATAACAAATGGCTGTACTGAATGCAGTATTTGCACATAGAAAGCGATAATAGGTAATGAGATCTAATGCAAAGCTTAGTAGAGGTAATAAGGTGCCTTTCCACACGTCTCTGTTGACTTTTGATTGTGAATAAGCATATCTCCTGTGTATTAACTTCTCTTCTCTAACTAGCACATAGCTGCACAGATCAGCTCACAGATGAGTTCTTGTTGTGGATATCAGGTATAGTGTTTCTGCGTACAAATCACCTGGTTCCTGCAGATGAAGAGTTCAAATGTCAGGGCTGTAGAGGAAAATTTCACGCTCCTCACGAGTTGTGGTAAGTGCAAGAACTAGAGGTAGAGAATAAAAAAAGAGACTTGCAGTCTGGAAGAATTCCTAGTATTGGTGGAAAAGTGCTCGCTTCGGGCCATTGTAGACCAATAAACAGTTCATTTTTTCATTGTTCTAATTAATTTAATTAAGTTAACTTCCAAGGTGTGTTAAGAAGCAATGCCTTGGGTGATTAACTGTTCCCATATCAAGGTGTTTTCACAAACACATTTACCTTGATTAGTGTACACATTATTATGTAATTAAATACCTCACACAGAGGAATTTATTAGTGCCTCCTTGTCTCCTAACAAATAAAGCAGCCCTTGAAATTCTCTCTGAAAAGAGCTCTCCTAAGCTAGGTGAGAAGGACAAGCAGAAACATGTGGAGAGAAAGATAATCATGGATTCATCATGCGAGTAGGTCCCTTATTGTCTCAGCAAGGTTCTACATCTCTGTTTTGCACAAGGACTGTAAAAGTCCGCCTGGGTTTCCTGGAAATTTTCTGGCTAGTTAACCCACTTTTTATAGATCTAGTGGGCATTTCCTTGGCCAGCAGAATCATCACTCTCCCAGTTCAGTGGGACAAATTTTCTATTCAAACCATAATTCAGCTACATTGAAAGCCTCAGTTTAAAGCATTTACTTAAGAACATTTCAAATCTAGAAAAAAAATATTACAAAGGAAAGTTAATAATGTTTTAAAGCTCTTCCTGTGGAGGTTAGTAAAACAAGTGAGGTAGGCTGCCTTGGCCGGTTTCACAGAGTTTGGTGTTACTTTCTTTCATTTGTAACCTCTAACCATTCTAGCTACAGTTCTAGACTTAAACATGTACTTAAATATTTTGTTGAACTGAGGCCAAGGTTACTCCCATTGGTTTCACTGAATAGTGCATGAAGCTGAGATTAGTCTTTGCCCTATCTGCAGGCTGTACCTGCTATTTTATTAGGCGTGACCACAATATTTCAGCATTCTCTGCTGGGTTTGTCAGTAGATCATAAATTGCACTCACCAGCTGATGAAGCAATAAGATTTGTTTTATGCCTCATTGGTCACTTCCCCAAGCATTAAAGCTTAGAATGAACAAAACTCAGATGGTTCAAAGGTTCAGTTAGAGATTTGCCCAAACTTTACAAAAAAGTATTTTGCAACTCTTGTGAATGCAAAATAAACAAGATGTTTCATTAAATTCTGATATTACTAATTATTTACTCCAGATCACAAAGCAGTTGGAAAAAAATTCTTCTAGGCAAGAAAAATATGGTTATCAAGTTCCCTGTAGACCAGGAATTTAGTGCTGGAGTAGCAAGGTAGAAATTCTCTACCATTATCCCAGTTTATCTGTGAGAAGGGAATTTCAGACCTATATGAACAGTTCATATAATTTGCCTATACTATGAAAGTCCCTCTTGAGCTAAATTTTGAAGCCTAAGTTGCTGCCATTATACTCTTTAGATTAATTTCATCTAGACTGAATACAATCTCTAGTTTTTTCCCCTCCTCCCCCACTATAAAGAGAGATTCTAGTTTCACTTCAGTGTATCTTAATCTGGCAAATGACAGCAACAGAATCCATGTTCTTTTCAGTGCTTAAATGCTGAAACTAATGGTTATTGTTATGACTCCTTACTCATAATTTCTTTAAATACCAAAATTTAAAAAATAAAAAAAAAAATCCACTTTGGGGAAAGTCTAAGAAATGTAGGAAATGAAGAGTAGAGTTAGACATCTGGCCAACTGCCTAGTAAGGAGATGAAAGACCAGTTTTGCACAGGGAGACTGTATAAAAAAGGTTTACCTTGCTTAGTTCTTGCAGCAGTGTTTGAAATTTCAAGGCCTCTGATCTCTCCAACATCCTCTTACACAACCTTCTTCTAAAGCAACAAAATTTTCCAGCCTTGATTACACAATACCTCAAATGTGGGCACTGTCCTTTCATGACCTAATGTTGGCTATTCCAGAAAGAAGTCAGCCATCCACTCCCTCCACCCCCTTCCTGACCTCATGTCAGATTCAGCACATTGGTGACCACAAAGTGAATCTCATCAGTTTGCTTTTCTGACCAAAAATCAAATATTTAGAGTTTTTCTTTTTCCTGAAATCATTTTCAGCCAGACCACTGAGCTGCATCATGTCACTCCATGGCTGCATGATTTCTAGAACTTATGGAAGTTAATAGCAGGAGATCACTGTCAGGAACTGGGGGACGTTTGAGATCACCCTTAGGGTGTAGCACAAGGTCAGGTCAGTTCAAGACAAATGGAAAGAAGAATGTAACTTCCTGCAGCACTGTGTGCACTGGTAATTGAGACTGGTATTTGAGGTGGTGGAGATGTGAGTCCCTACTTCCCATAGGAGGTCAGGAACACTGAAGAGCCTTGCATTTTTTGGAAAAGGGCTCTCCCTAGTAGGTTTTAAGTACCAGCTTTGCTTCCAGTGAGAAAAATGTGATGCTGATTCCTAATTATTGGAGCATTTCTAAGCTCCAAATACCAGCTTTCAAGATTTCAAGTCCCAAATTACAATAAGAACCTGTGCAGAGTGCTGTACATGCACTCCACTCTTTCACATATAATTAGCTAGTTACATATAATGGTGCTTGGAAGCCAGTTATTTTAACTCCTGGTCTAGGACTAAGAATAAGTAAAAGGGGAAAAAACCCAAACCAAACCAAACCAAAAAAAAAGAAACAAACCAAAAACAAAAATATTTTTTCCTCCTCTCCAATGAGCATAACTACTATGCTCCTGAATAAGTACTCCAAATTCTTGGGCTTATATAAGGTATATAAACCCAATTGGTGGGGTTATGTACCTTGCTGTTTTTCAGGACAGTTTGTTCCAAGGAGGAAAAAAAATCAATTTTAACTCTAGTGTATAATCTTTAAACAAGTAGGCCAGCTTTCATTCTATGGTAAGTATAGGTCCTGGCTACAGTGGTGTTGTAGTCCAGAACAACATATTTGAGTTGCCATTGGAATACAAATAATAAGGCTTACTAATTAACCTACTTGTTGACAGACACAAAAAACCTGACTGAGTTAAAAGCACTCAAAAGCTTTTAACAGCCCTCCTTATGTGTCTACCATTCCCTTTCCTCAAATCACACGCACAAAAGGCAATACAGGAACCAACAAGATCTTGTTTTCATTCAGCTCTTAGAGTCTAATGTACTACTTGGAAAAAAACCCAAGTATTAGGGTACTCTAATATACAAGCATCACCACCCCTTTTAGAGAGGATGAATTAGGTGACATTTTCTGGGAATCTGGAAAATACTCCTGAATGCCAAGTGAATCAATGTTGAAATAAGAACAAATACAATCCCTACAAATGGGACAAGAGCTATCAGGTCTGTGGCAGTGAGAGAGAATTATGTTTGCCTGGGGCCAGCTCCTCAGGGAGTGAAGATTGATTCTTTATGATTGATGACTCGGCACTTGAATGCCAAGTCATCAATTCCCTGTGTTCATGGCACTGACTGCATCAAGATAACTTTTCCCTCATGCCTAAGCACGGATATGGTTCTCTCCTGGAGAGCAGCCTCAGAGGGCTAAGGTAGAGAACCTGAGTTTGTTGCTTTAAATTAGAGACAGACAAAAATTTCCAAGTGCCTGGCTGCAAGAAATAGACAGCACTGAAAAATTAAGTGGGACTGGTGCAGGAAAGGCTTGGATATCCCCTTTCTGTGTCACATCCAGATTATATAACTTAAAATGAATGGGCTTTACATTACGCAGTTATGCGCTCTGAAATGCAAAATAAATATTTTGGTGTTTGTTGGCTGTTCATTCAAGCCTTTCCCTTGGAAAACTCAACATCAATGACACTGCAACACTATAATCTACACAGCTCACAACAGAGGGGAAAGTGGTAACTAGAAATACATAATTTTATCAGTATGTCTGGTGGGGTGTTGTAAAATCCACCTGTCCTACGGGTCTTGACAGCTATTGACAAGCTATGAAAAACAAAAAAAAGTTCGCCACTGATAATGAAGGGACTCTGATTTCACTGTCAAAAAGTCTCTAAAAGAAAAGCACGATGAAAACCACACTTCCTGTTTGAAAGAAACTCCATTCCTTGTCTCATTAGCTGTGTCCCCAAAGTCCAAGCAAATGTTAAGTTTTGAAGTAAAATTTATATTTGCTTTGATTAACCCACCCACAACTTCTGTAGTATTTTAAAGGATATCTCCAGCTGATTAAAATTAGCCTCTAAAGTCTCCCCATCAGGGAAGGATCTACAACTGACACAAAGACCCCCAGTTTGGGGGCCACATCAGTGATGTAGATAGAAGGAGGAAGTAGAGCAGGACTGTAATGTCTGTCAGCTGAGTTCAGGACAACAGAGGTGTTCTCTTAGCGTGTGTTAGATGAACTATCTGGATGTTCCTTTACAGATTTCATCAAGTCTAAGTCTGGAGATGCCTCCACCAATGAAGGAAAAGAACTCCTCTGCTGTAAAGTCACCCTTCAGTCTCATATCAGGGGGAGGAACCATTCCAGTTTTTTACATCTCTCATTTTTGGTTTTGCTTTTTTGTTTATTTGTTTGGGTTTTTGTTGTTGTTGTTTGGGGGGTTTTGTTTGTTTTGTTTGTTTTTCTTTTTTTGTGTTTTTGTTTGTTTGTTTTTGTATGTTTGTTTTGGGTTTTGTTTGTTTTGGTTGTTTTTTTTTTTCGTTTTTTGGGTTTTTTTGAGGGGGCTGTGGTTGTTTTCGTTTGGGGTTTTTTGGTTGGTTGGTTTTAGATTTTGTTGTTTGTTTGTTTGTTTGTTTGTTTGTTTGTTTGTTTGTTTGTTTGTTTTCACTAGGTGCATGGAAAAGTTTTAGTTTTTTTCTGTTTGTTGGTATGTTTGGTCTGATTTTGTTGGTTTGTTCAGGTAGTTTTAATAACAGTTTGCAAAACTCAGACTTTGAAAACACTCCTTACAAATTCAGATTGAGTCCACAAGTGATAACATGATAAAATAAGAAAACATCATTTTTCAGAACTTTCTTTCACCTCTTTTCATTTTTTAACCTGTAGCAGGACTAATGTTTGATGATTTTAAAGTGTTAAAAATTTTACAAGCAGTAATTATGAACTTCAAAACTTCACAAATCTTACTGGTTTTATTTTGGTCTAAAACAAAGTAAAATTTAAGCAGAAAAGCAAATTCTCTCTTCTGGTTTCCCCCAACCAGTGACACAAGCCAGTCAGAAAGGCAGAGAAGTGGCAGCAATAATAGAATATGGTGTAGATGCCAACTCTAATCACGTGTTAAAGTGTGTTTTTCCTTCTCGTGTTTACTAACAATCCATGATCACTATTGCTTAATGTTTATCTAGTGATTCCCATTCCTTGATTAACAGCTAATAATGCTGATGTCAAAACTGGTTACAAGGGAGCATTTGTAATGCCAGCTTATTAATGTTTCGGGACATACAATATTACAATCATCCTTTTAATCACATCACATTGCATTTGTTCTATTCAAAAGAAAGGAGTTGTTTCACACCTCCTGCTAGAATCTTTTTGGCTCAAAGGTTATGTGCCATATGCAAAAAAGGGTCTATGTACAGAAATAGATGTGGGCTATTTCCAGCCTTCCCTCAAGCCTAGGCTGTTTGATTTCTACTCCTGGCTTATAAATATATGATGTGTTGTATGTTTAAGTTGCTTTCAAACTTGTTTTTAAGTGGAAAATACTTGAGGATGAAAGGCTGAGAGTTACATAGTGTGTTTTCCTCTACAAAGGAATAAAAGTGGTGATACCTTTGAAGGTTGTGAAACTGCTGTTAATGATTTTCCATGAACTTTTGATGTAATGATAGAAGGAAAAAATACAGCATTATATTAAGAAGAGATGGCCTGGTTCAGAAAAACATGCAGTCAGACAGCTAAATCTATAGTCACCCAGAGTCTGCCTATTCATACTAAACAAACCCAGTGAAATTTACAAAATCCATTTTCCCTTGGTTGGATCTTCACTCCCAATAACTCATCATAGTTTTGGTGGGGTGGGTATTTGGTTTTATTTGTTTTTTTGGTTGGTTGTTTTTGTTGTTGTTGTTGTTTTGTTTTTGTTTTGTGGTTTGTTGTTTTTTTTTGGGGGGGGAGTCATGGTTTGGTTTTTTGTTTTGTTTTCTGGGTTTTTTGAGGGGTTTCATTTGTTTTTTTGGAGTTTGGGTTTTTTTAACTTAATTGCACTATTTTACAGAAATTCTAAAAGACTTTGAGGTTCCCTCTATGTAGTCATAACATGATGCCTTGTATTAGCTAAAACAAGCCATATACATGAGTTTTGTTGGGGTAGACTGTGACAGGAAGGTGCTTGGGTATGTTTACAAACATGTACACAGGCATTTGAGCCCACAGAAAGCTCAATTCCTTTGTTGATCTGTGAGTATCAAGAAGTTTTTAACACATGCACAAAGTCTTGATCATGAAGTACTAAAACTGTGCATTGCCAGGAGAAGCAAAGGAGCAAAGCATCACTCTGTGTTTACCTGGCTTCTTATACACTGTCACAAAACAAGTGTAGTTGGCTTGGGGTAGATTTGATGCTCTAGGCTAACAGCACTTTTTGTGTGACTCTGTATAAGAAAGATTTCCTAAGGAAAAGGTCGTTCTTAAAAGACGTAATGCTTCAGATAATGGCCTCGATGTATGCACAGATGCTCCCAGCTCCACTTTCTGAGCAGTTTTAGTACAAGTCACTAAAAGTCTTTGTCAATTTGTAGACAATTTTAATTACAACAAGTCTTGATTATACCTACATTGCAGACTCTATTTGGTGCTTCTCTTCATTAACATCTTATCAGCAGTATAATTGCAGTCTGGAGTGAACTCACAATGCTTTTTACCTTCTTCAAAGCTTCATTCAAAATGTAAAGGCAACTTTACAAGGAGATAAATTCCTTCAAATATTTCATCAATTTTTAAAGTAATCAAACCTGAGCAAGCACCTTTTGAAGCTTCAAGACCATATAAGAATTACCCTGTAAAATCAGTTCCCTGATTTATAGAATGAGAATTTTCCCAGTCCTTTAACCATAGAATCTGCAATGTGCAGAGACTGAGTTATCTGTTTTCTAGGTAACAGAAATCAAAATTTTGCTGTTTCAAAAAATTTTGTTTGTTCAACAAGACAAGAGAATATGGCCTCAATCTACATCAGGGGAAGCTCAGATTGGACATCAAGAAGAATTTCTTCACTGAAAGTGTGGTCAAAGCATTGGAAGGGGCTGTCCAGGGAGATTGTCAAGTTACTGCCCCAGAAAGTGTTCATGTCTGTGCCATGGTCTACTTGAGAAGATGGTGATCTGTCAAAGGTGTAACTCATGATCTTGGAGGTCTTTCCCAATATTAGTGATTCTATGACACTATTCTGTGATTCCAATTGGAGTGAAGACCAAACACAGTAAAAGTTTAGAAATCCAAAAAATTCATTCTCTTTTTTAACAATCTACAATAGTAATACTAATTCAAAAAAATTCTGTGGACCAGTCAGCTCCTTTTTTCCCCCCTTTCATTTAAAGTAAATTGTCTTACTTTTAATGACATGTATTACCACTGTATCCTTGCAGCATACACATCTTGTTCATCAAAACTGCATTGGAGGATACCAAACCTGGCTTGTTCTGAGTGCCTAGCACAGGACTGAGTCTCACAAGCACAGCTCTGCTCTGAATGCTATGGTAGCTAGTGACAACATAATCTGTAGCCCTCATATGTAACCATCATTGTGGACACATCTTCACTCCCACTGTCTGGAGGTGTGTGCCATTCTGCAGGATGTGTAATAAGACAGTTTCTTTAGTATCTACCACCCACAGGGAAGGGAGAGAAGAAAAACTGTGAATCTTCCCTGTCTTAGTTTCCTCAATAGGAGATACAAACCCACCTTGATGTGTACCCAGATGCTGTATCAAGAGTTCACCCAGTTTTACTAGCAGGAAGATGATGTGATGATAACCATTTAACAACACATTGTGAAGTTATGACCTATGATATTTTGATTTTTCTATTCAAATGCAATGGGTTCTAGGTAGAGCAGAAGGAGCCAAGTAACACTCTCCCCTTTCCCTCACTGTTTCAACCACCTTGTCTACTGAAGTCTGCTCTTCCTCTACGGAGAAGTCAGATTCTTATTCAGGATAATGCCTACCTAACTGTACTTAAAGTCACTTCTTAGCAATTACAAAAGCAAATTAATCACATATAATTTTTTTTTGATTGGTTGGTTGGTTGTTTTTGTTTGTTTGTTTTTAAGTTTTTTATATTTTTTTTGTCAATCATTTTTCCTCTGGTTTAAAATTAATTAGTGCTAGCTAAAAATAAATAAATAAATAAATAAATAAATAAATTACATCACAGAGTCTGTTATTCCTCTAGTCATTCTTCTATTTAGTGTGAGCAAGACAAATCTTTTCATCTATGCATTCTTTCTCATTGACAATATTTTTTGAACTTAACTTGGAAATATATATTTCATACACACCTGTTTTGAGGTCATTAGATATTGTAGCACTTGCCCACATTGCTCCCAGATTCAGGAGCATGAACATCGAAATTCAGCCCTTCCTCCTAGCAAATCATGAAACAAGCTGAAAATTGTGAGTGTCCTGACACTTTCCTCGTTCTCGCTAGTTGATTTGTTTTGTTGGTTTTGTTGGGTTTTCTTTCAGTATTCCTCTCATGGCATGTCCATAAACTTAATTTTGCAGCCATGTGGAATACAAATAATTTAAGAAAAGACAGAGATATAACCAGACATTATCCAAAACATATACTTCCAGAAAGTGGACGTTTAAAGAGAAAAAATTAACATGAGGAACTAAATGAAATCATGGGATTTCACAATCAACTTGCAGAGTACAGCTAGGAGAACTTCACCCAGTAATTCATGTGCAGCACCCAATAAACATGTCTTCTAAGACAAATGCCTCATCCATGACTTCTAAGACAAATACCTTATCCTGACTGAACAGTGGGTTTGCCCACAGATAAATCCACTGGAACCCATAGCCCTGATTCACATCCATGTGTGGCTGGGGGTATCAGACCTTTGAGATCTCTGCCATTTCTCACAGCTTCTGGGGTTGTTACTGAGGGTGCCATCCCAGAGTGATTTCTGCTTGGGATGCTTTCCCCTGTAGAAGGACAGGCACACACGATCTCTTTTCATGTAGGTGTGCCTTTTAAATAGGAAATTTTCCAGAAAGGTAGCTCTGTCTTCTGTATCTTGCATGTTAATTCACAAGAGTCTGAACAAGTTTTTTGTTTTGGTTTGTTTTCGTTTGGTTTTTTTGGGGTTTGTTTTGTTGTTGTTGTTGTTGTTGTTGTTGTTGTTTTGGTTTTTTTTTTTCCATTCCCTCTGGATGAGAACATAAAATATTAGTGAAAATCCATTTATAAACTCTTCCTCTCCCTGTCCTTGGAGAGCTGCTCTAAGTCTTTTTTTCCACTACAGAGCATTGTATGTGAAGGTGACAAAACACCAGTTTCAAGTCCACCCTCCAGGGTCCTTTAGTCCTCCATGTTCAAACAATAGAAATATAGAAGTAAAAGAAAAAAGAAAAAAAAAGAGGAAAAGCAAAGATGAATAAGGAATAAAAGAAAAAGAAAACCCAAACAAACCAGTGTGCTTAGAAAACACTCTCTAAAAAGCCTTATAATGCATAAGGAGCTTCTGTTTCTGAGAAGCTGTTTTGACACAAATGCACTCCAAAGTCACTGATATCTTTTAAACAGAAAACACATCTCCTCCCTTTCTTAAGTAGATAAATTGTTCTGGTCAATATTGTCACACTTAACAATCATATTACTAACAAAATAACTGACCAACATCCAGATTTTTCATTGGTACCGTTACTTGACTGTTAGCTCCCTATTAGTCATATAATAACACTACTATAAATAACCTTAATAAATCTTCTAAAACTTATGGCAGAACTGAATAAAATAGTGAAAGAAAAAAAAAATCCAATGAAAGGAAGGACAAAACACCCCAATTACCAAATCTCAAGCTGTGTATTTGAAACTTCATCAAAAAGCAACAGGCATAGATCCGGGGTGGGGGAATGGAAAAGATATATAAGCTATAAGAAATATCAAAGGACACCTTTGTTGGTGGTAGATTTTTCATTATATCTTGACATTAGAGAAGGCAGGATGGTGATCAGTAAAAATGAGTACAAGTATGAAACAAATAGAAAAGTCAATGAACACAAAGAATACATCAGGTATATTCAATAGATCATCAGCAAAGGAAATCAAAATGCAGGCCAGAGTATTTTCAACTCTCTGTCAGTCCATTTATGTATATATTTATTTATCCAAACATTATTCAACCAGAACAGGAAGGTCAAGAAGCCCAACAGATTTAAAAGGAAATCTGTTGAATATAGAGGGGTGTATTAGTCAGTCATGTGTGTGTCAGCAGTGGTGGACAGATGGACTCAGTGAACTTGTTGGTCGCTTTATCTCCTTTTGTCTCTGTTTCCCAGGGTACATATAAGATTCTGAGAAATGCCTGGTAACACTAAACTCATTTTCTGCAAGAAATAAAAATGCCTAGGCCTGTATCAGGATGCAACATCCAATCTCTATTAGCAATAATGAGTTTCTTAGACTGTAGGCCCTTGAATGATCAAACACACCATTGATTATAAAATTAACCAACGGGATAAAGTCCCAGTGATTTCCCAAATTGTTTTGAAGGTGAAGAAAGAAAATTAAGTTTGCAACATGTAGGAAAGCAGATGGGAAAACAGGTCTGTGTGCTAAATAAAGGTCCTCAGATCACCAAAATGAATGTTGATGTTTAGTTGGTTTTGTTTCCACCCCGCTCCCCCAAGATTAACTATTTCATATTGGCAATCTTTCATTAGAGATCTTCACATTTACTCTGCTTCTATATTTGTGCCACAGATAGCATGATAGGTGGAGTAAGGTCTTAACTAGATAAAAAACAACAAACAAACAAACAAACAAAACCAACAACAAAACAAACAAACAAAACCAAAAAACAACAGGTAAATAAAGTCTCCTGAGATAACCATTCATTTCTGAAAGCCATTTATAATGGTGAATGTCTGAGAAATTATTATTAAAGGGAAAATTGTTTATTTAAAATCCACCTATGCTTCAGACTACATTCTTACTGATGGTGACAATGAAGAATTAGTAGAGAAAATTGAAATTTATGGACAACTTGAAAGACTTTTTCAAGATTACTCAAATGTTTGCTACCTTGCTTTGAGCTGGTCTTTGCCTATTGCTATACAGCTCATAGAAAGAGAAAAGAAAGGTGGTTACCCTCTTGTTTTCTGAAGACTAAGAAAATATCCTGTCCTTATGAAAGAAGAGAGTATGTAAGTGTAGTCTGCAGTCACAGCTACAAAAATGCAGGTCAGTGGTGAGGCTGAACCTGCAGAAGTGTCTTCACCTGTTTCTCTGTCACCCTTATATTAACCACTCTTTGGTGGACTTGAGTTTCCTGCTACAGGTTTCCTGGTTTAGTTAAATACATGGTGACGGCACAGGAATTCTCCTTGTCCTCTTCTTCCCTTGTATTTGAAAACTCTTGCTGGAAAGCCTTCATTTCCTTGATTCCCGGTTGGTATCTGAAATGGAGCTGAACAACATGACCTCAGGGACCATCAGTCAGCCCTGGTTAAAGCTACAGCCCTGACATGACAGGCCTGGAAGTTTTTTCTTTTTTCCCAGTTAGTTTACCATGCTGAGTATGACTCAATATTTTCTGCTGATGGTTCATCCTTGTCCTTCTGACATGCCAGAGAGATTTTACTATCCATCTCTAAAAAATGCTTGCAGACAGAAAAGCATCACAATACACATGGCCCAAAGAATGCCAGACCATGATGTGACTATGGTCTTCAAGCCACTCAGCACTCCAGCCAGAGATATTTGTGAGGATATGGGTGTGATAATTATTATAGATTACAACAGCAAGGATTAAATCAAGTACCATCCAACCTGAGAGGGAGGTGTCTTTATAGGCAGAGTAAAAGTAGTCACTTGACTTGAGGAAGGCTACAGAATACCTGCTGCACTATGAGAAAACTAGTGAATGTCACAATGCAATGCTAGTGCATGAGGAAATAAACAGGTTAAACAAATCAACTTGTCTGATTTGATCAATAATAAGAAATGGTTTTCTTTCCAAAGCTTCCAGATTATATTTAACTAAGATATTATTTATTATTTAATGATCTCTCCCATATCACTCCTGTCTCAGCTAATATCTCTCTAGAGAGATATCTCCAGACAAAAACCAACATCACTTTATCTTTAAAAAAACAACCCACATAACATACATAGTAATCTTACCTCTTTCACTTTCCTGTGAATGAATACTGACAAATTCATAATAATTTTTTAATTTCTAGATTACTCTGACTTCAAGTTAGCAGTTCATAGTATTTTGCCCAAATATACCAAGACGTCCTTAAGAGACTCAATAATGATATCTGTAAAAAGAACATTCATTGATCATATCTGAACTGTGTGAGAATGAAACGTAAAACAGACTACTCTATATCTTTGCTAACTCACACCAGTCAATGAAAAGTCTTGACTAGTTCATGAAAAGTAATCTTCGGGGAGGTTATTTGCTTCTTATTTTTGGCCAGAGATTTAGAAGAGTTATTTTTGTACTATTGTTTTGAGAGTATTTGATACCAATACATAAAATTATGACTCTCCTATATTCTTTCTTACTGGATATTGTATTCAGACAGTTATAAGTGTTAAAGAAAAATATATCTTTCTACCTATAACAGCTCAAGAGATGTGAGGCTGCTCCAGTCTAACCAGCAGCAGGGATGAGGATGTATTCCCAGGGGGTATATGTATGGAGAGCACACACATACACACCACATATATGTATATCTCTCTGGCTACACGGATCACAGACACTCCGAGCACTCATTCAAACACAGAACAACAACAGCTTCATCCTTCTTCCCTCTCTGACTCAGTAGTACCAAGGTCCACTAGTGAGAACATACATATGTACAGAGTGACTCTTGACAACAAATGGCCTCAGGCAGTCATTTGTCCCTTTAGCTGTCCAGTTCCCCAGGTACTGGCATCTGGGACTTTTAAACCACAGAGGCCACACCCTTATTTTAGTTGCTGTTATAGGCTATCAGACACACAGGTGGCTGGGATTCCTTCCCCTAGTACCATTGCAGATGCCCCTGTGCAACTTCACCTACTCACTGCACCAACAGTGTGGTGCTCTCTGGCATTCTCAGCCTCACTCACACACCCACACCTGCTTCAGTTGCTGCTCAGTGGACAGAGTCCACCCCAGCTCCTGGGCTCACAGTCCCTGTACACATGGGCACAAACATAGGAAGCATTCACTCAGGAGAGAGAAAAGAATTTAACAAGAATAAACACAGGCATCAGTGGTCCCTTCAGAGATAAGGGGCTACATTGCGTATGCAAAACCTTGCAGAGTCAGTCTGTGTGTTCCCAGAGGTTATCAGAGTGCCCTTCTATCTATCACATGAAGTCATAACTTGGCTGAGTGTCATACAAGCTGTGTACAAAATATGAATTATTGATTCTTGGATTTCCAGATACAGCTTGATGGCCTGGTAATCTCAAGTAATTGGTGTAGATCATCTGTTTATGTTTGTATGGTTGTCTTATAGCCCTTTTTTAATTTATGTTGAACTCTCCTTCTGCCTTTGGACAAGTGTCTCTTTAGGGATGCATTCTGACCTAAGTTACTGCAGGAATGAGTTTTGTGGACTTGACAGTGCCAGGTTAAAGGTTTGACTCAACGATCTTAGTGGCCTTTTCTAACTTAAATGATTCCTTGATTCTATGACTGTAAGAAGACAGGAGAGATTGTGCTCCAGGCAGAGGGTATGGTCAGACAAAAGTGTTGACCAGCAAATTATTTACATGTGACTGACCATTTTTTAGTCTCTAATTTCTCTATTTTCTTCACCTTTTTTTCTTCCTAAATCACCCAACTCCTAGGTATCTCAAAACAAGTCCAGTGCAATCCCAAATTGCTTTTCTTTTACATTCAAAATCGCATCTCACACATTTGGGCAGAAACTCTCTATCTGGAAGGTGCTGCCAAGAGCTGCTCCTGATGGTTTGTGGTGATGGATGACATACCTGTACGGTGGAGCAAAGGTTTTATTTGGGCAGCTTGGTGTTGGAGGAGCAGACAGACTGTATTTTCATTGGGAATCCTTGATTTGGTTTCCTGTCTGGCATTGTACCTCTGTGCTCCTCTGGACTTTTGGGCATGGATATCTGAAAGATCAATGGACCCTGGGATGAGCATGGAAGAAACCTGGCAGTGTATTATTTGGGCCCCCTCACCTACTATGCTCTCTCTGCGCTACTACTTTATAGGCATCTGAAAATGAGCTTTCGTCGAATAACCTAAAAATAAGTGCTAAACTTAAGTCTCTGTAACTGAGATTGTCTCAGCACTGTGTTTGCCTCCAATTGTGGGTGAGATCTGGGGTTTATTTCTTCTAATTTTTGAACTCATTCAACAAGGTTCATTATTCCATGGATGGCAACAGCAACGAATGTTGAATTCTCTGAATTCTCTGAATGGCAAGTTGATCTATTTTGGAAAAGATTAAATGACTCCACGGTTTGGTAAAACTATTGCCAAAATTCAGTGATCACAGAACATTCCTTTAACAGCAATGTGTCTTTTTTCTATACAGCAAAGACTTCCCCAATATGGCAAATTCACATACATTTAAAAATATCAGGTTATGTGGAAATAGATTCTTGCTGCCAAATACTTTGATAATTTTCTTTTTCTGTTGTGTGTGGTCTAGTCTGAAATTGTACATTCTGATTTTTGTTGTCTAGACTACAGTTAAGTTAACTTTGGATATGTTATGCAAATAGGGAAAGGTTCTGTCTTCACTACTTAGTGACTTTCTTATTATTTTCCGGCACTGTAGAGAAGTAAAAAGTCTCTGGTTGAATCAGTGTGAGCTAGAACCAGAACTGGATGATGTGCTTTGTTAAACAGAATGGATAGAATAAACTTGAGCTAACTTTTCAATACCAAGAGGACAGGGAGTTGCAGCTGATAAGGCACAGCACCCCTTAGAGTGGACTGGAACCAGGAATGAGGTAGATGAAGATTACTAAAGTTTTAACATGAGTAAAAATAACAAATGATAGTGGATGTGAACTCTAAAATGTTACAAGGATGCAGGCAACACCAAAGACAGGGCCACACCAAGCACACAAAACAAACAAACAAAAACACAAACAAACAAACAAAAACCAAACAAAAACAAAAATCAAACAAACAACAAAACAAACAAACAAACAATTAGAGCTGTAGGGACATGGAGCATATAAATATACTGTCATTTCTACTTTTGTTTGAATTTGTGCTGGATTCACTTTGGATCCATTCTTCACATATGTTTTCTTATCCTCAACTGTAAGATTCAAGATGAGACTGATTGGGTCTCCAGGCAAAGAGAAAACCAACAAGTTGGCAGAGGTACCAGATATGCTTATGCCATACTTGACAAAGAAGGAAGAAGGAAGTGGGTTTTATTTTTATCAGGGTGGAGATTTCTTCAGCTTTAAATTTTCTTCAGCTGCATGAATGTCATGAGTAAGCCAAGGGTGAGAATTTCTCTTTGGTTCAGGGTTTTAAGAATCTCTGTTTCATTCTGTTCAAAATTCTGCATATATCCTGGACAGGACTGTGAAGCAGAAAAACAAAAACAAAAACAAACAAAAAAACCCCAAACCAAACCAAACAAAAACTCAAACAAACAAAAACAAAACAAAACAACAACAACAAAAAACAAGTAACAAACAAAAACGAACAAAAACACCCCCCAAAAACCAACCAACCAAGCAACCAAAACCAAACAAAAACCCCAAAACAAACAAACAAACAAAACCAACAAAATCACATCCTTATCTTTTGTAAAAAGACACATGTAGTTAAAAGCAAAATGCTGACCTGTTTTCGAAATCAGGATTATACCTTGTGTGCTGCAAATGAAGATTTGAATTTCTCAGGTGTGGTCACTAATGGCTTCTTCCTCATTTGCTGGTGCCTGAATTCAGGCCCTGTGGTCGGATATGTAAGAGTACATATTGGGTCAGAGCAGTAATAGAGGTGAGAGGGACTGTGCACTAAGCATGTGAAATGTTACGTGAAGAAAAGAAAGTCCGGGGTGAGAGAGAGTTATTCAGTTCACTCAACTTTAAGCACAGAATACATCCCTATACCCTCTCTCATGAACTGGTAGAGAACTTTCCCCTAGAGAGGACTCTCTCCTTCTGTTGATTGTAGATGGCATGAGGTGACATGGACTTGATAGCTCAGAGCAAGAACTAGTGCTGGAAGTTGGGTGACTGGAACCCTCTTGCCTACAGCGTGGACATGTTGCAGGGATAATTCAGGTCATGTTTCAGGGACCACCAGACTATCCATAGGGCTGATAACATCTCTTTGCTTGAAAGAGGGTTTAAAGACTATGTGCTAGATAACAGCTGGTGTCACAGGCATTGGGATGTATCCACAGTGTGCAGGGCTCTACCTGAGCTAGTCAAAGTCTCTTTATAGTCAAGGGAGAGAAGCACTTCTCCTTAGAGGGTGATTGATTTCACTCCAAAACACACATTTAAAATGGGTCACTTCTTAAAAAGCCGCTTTCTTCTCCTTGTTTAGAGGGTAGCCTGGAGCAGTTAGCTTACATATAAACATACACATGTGGGATCTCTGTAAGGATGTAAGGTGAATCTTATGGTTGGTAATCAAGAGTGGGAAAGAACATACAGGATCGTTATGTACAAAATGAGGCCTATTCAGCCTGAGTGTTGAATGAGGCAGGACACCCATGGAGTGAACAACATGTCTTCATGTAATTAAAAGTGGCTTCATAATCAACAGACACAATGAGAGGCAAATAACACTGGCAACCTTATTTCTGGTGGTTACTGATGCCTGAGTTCTTGACTTTATAAATGCCATAAACAGTGTCTATGTATACATGGATATATATTTAACTAATGCAAACACTTTAATTTTTTTTTTTAGATTTTTCTCTACATTTATCATAAATCAGATCCTCAACTAATGTAAACAAGGTAGTTCTGTTTTCTTCCATACATTTGAGACAGTTTCCCCTAACTGAAAATCTGGTCTAGTTTTTGCTGTTATGTCTTTTCTTTTTTAAGTAACATGGACATACAAAGTGAATCAATATTTCCACAGTTATGCTGACCCATCTCCACTTATAATTGCTGACAAGACCCAAAACTAAGCGGCAGTATGCTGGTGAATTAGATAGCTTTTTGGTTTTGCCCAAGATTCTCTTGTCTATTTGACTTTAAAAAAAGTTCACACTGAGTATAGTAAAACCAGCTCTCACTTATATTGGAAAGCTGACTGACTATAAGCAGTGTAACTTCTGGATGGGAGATATTATAGTTAATACTAGCTTGAGATGAAGGAAAGAAGGAATTTTCTTGCCAAAGGACTAAGAGAGTTGGATACTGTTATGAAACAACTGTTTGGTACATCTGCCTTGATGAATTTTAGAAATAAAAAACTGGAAATTCTTCAAAGCCCCCAAAACTGAAGAAATGTTATTTAATGCTTCCAAGCAGCCCTAGGCAGAAAGAGTTTGGCACTTATGTATTTCCCTGGAGGACACTGTGTGATGTATTTTACATGTTATTTTTCAAAATCATGAATCTCATGGACCTAGGGACAGACTATTTGGTCCTCAGCTGTCACTAGACTTCTGCACACAGAGGACTACATGGTACCAATATACACTACTTTCTGGAGGCTTCATTTAATATAGAGTTGTGCTTTGGAATGTGACAGGGAATAAACCTTAGTCTAAAGAGTGGAACCAACCTTCTCTGTGTTTTTACAGTCCTTTTCTTAATCTTATCTTTAGTATTTTTATAAAAACAGCATTACTAATTTTAGCCCAAAGTCCAAACACTATAATTGCTCAAGGGCGTTTCACTACAAATTAATGTTAGAGATTTCTTTGAAAGTTTCTTGTTGCAAAAAAGTAAAAACACTAGCAGAATTGGGTCATGCCACTGGTAACAGACATGTCCTGACTTTATATGGTTGAATATCTGACAGTAGGTGAGAGAGACAGGGAGGACTGTCTCTCATGTCCAAAAGGTGGTTCTTATTGAAAGGATAATGTTGGGCAGTATTGCTATTGATTAAATTAAAAATGTAAATTAAAGACTAATTCCCACTGAAATTCCAGTCTTCTATTTCTAATCACAAGGTAGTACTGATCATAGAGGACATGGATGGAGGAATATTTACTCACCTGGGAGGAATAGGAAACAGTAGCAGTAATGGTGGCCGGAGGAGTACTTTGATTTTCCCAGTTTGCAGAGAGAAGAGGAAGTCAAATCTTTAATGGTACTTAAAATACACTGTTATCCTCCGTAAGCAATATTTGTAGAAAACTGCAGCAAGATCATGGTGGAAATTACATATAACCTCACCTTGCCTTTCCCACATATGAGGCAGATCCCTTATAATCTTGCCTGTCCATGTTGGTTTTAATTGCTGAACTATTCCAATGAGTTCAGTCTAGAGAGCTTCCTTGTTGAAGAATCTTATGGGGTTGTCCACTGGCATCACATCTGCTACAACATGAAATTGCACTCCTCTAAGTTTGGCTTTAAAAGGCAATTCACAGTAGCCCTCCTGCTCAGAGTCTCTGCCAGTGCTATGTAAGACAAAAACTCTTCTAGATCCTTGGTCTAGTGACAACTTACTTCAAGCTACATGTTTATTTCTTACAATCAAACCATCCATTAAACAGGTCTTTGCATTGTGCTCCAAATAATTTCTCCAAATCCTCTATTATGATTCATTTTCCCTTAAAAAAAATCATTATAGATGTAAGGGAAAAAATAAAAACCACCCAAACAAAACAAAAAACTCCAATGTATTTTCTTTCACAGGGGCTCTATTCAAGTAATGTTTGCATCCATAAGTTTTTTCACACTTCCATCACTCCCAACAAAAAGAGTTAACAGGTTTTATTGGCTTTGATGTGAAGCTTTAGCTCTCTTTACCTGCTCCTGGGAAACTTTGTACTGTGGTGGGAAAGTGCTGAAAATTAATGAGGAATTCTAAGTTCATTTTTGTTAAATATGGTCACACCTAGGTCTGTCTTATTCTCTGAAAGAAAGAATTGGAAAACAGGAAGTGTAAAAGCTTTCGTAAAAGATGCCCTAATAGATCTGGTTTTTGTCATATGGCCTCTACTTACTCTCATGAATAGCAGATTATTTAGAGAAAGTAGCAAGAAAATCCACAGTAGTAAGGTAGGGGAAAAAAAAGTTCCCTAACAGCTTTCAAAGCTTGAGTTTAAAAAGGAGAATCTTGACCACTTGCTCTCCTTTCCACTTTCATTCTTGCCAGAATTGCTGCAGGTGTATATCTATGGTACCTTATTAATGGGAATGAAAAATGACAAGTTTTGATCCCAGTAAAGTCCAGGGCAAAACCATTCATCTAGTTCAATTAGCTCAGGAATTCAAGTTACACCTTTTGAGTATGAAATCCAAAAGTATCCTTTGCTCTGAATATAGCATTCTTAACAAAGCACAGTCTGGGTGAGTGAGGACATGAGAAAATAAGCTTCATGCTGCCTGTTTTGAAAATGATAGATTAAATCCTCAAAGATGCTGCACACCTACAACTACCATTGAGGTCTTCATATCAGAAAGTTTTCCTACTAAATGCTTAACTTCTAGTTTCCAGGACTTGGACTCTTTCCTTTTACTTTAGAGAAATTTATGTTGGTAATGACAACTTGAATTCTGCTGAAATGCAGGAAGGAACTGCTTAAGCCTAGAGACCTGAATAAGAGATATTTTTCTGTGACTCAGTGTATGCAAAGCAAGGGTGGCAACAGCTGTGAGATATGAGGGTGAGTGCATATGTGTACAAATGTTAGGAAAATGGAATCAGTATGCACTTAGATACCTTTCATTTTGTCTAATTTGTTAATCATATACATTCTTTGTAGGTTTTTAGATATAGCAAGTCTAATTTATCTTTAGATTTTTTTTTTTTTTCCCCAATTGGAGATTTAGCATCAACTGCTTTGTTGGATGCATCTTGGTGTTAGGGATTTCATTGAAATTCTCTTAGTGTGAATTCTTATTCCCTTATCTGGGAAAGAATTTGCCAAGAAGGACTTCTCTGAAGTACTTTTTAGTGATTCACTCTCACATTCTCTATCAGCCGTTTATCCAGTTTCCAGAAATGTTAGGCAGAGAAGTGGAACACGAAAATTCACTCGTGCACAATTTTTTGCTTTTGCTGTTGTTATTTTTGCCTAAGATTCTATTAGAGTTAAATTTGCTATGACAGCTGGAGGTCTAATCTTTTGGATAGAAACTGCCAGATTTGAATATAACTACTGTAAAGAGGCAGACAAAAAGTACAAATCTGAGGGTTAAATCTCTTATGGTATATTTTATCTCAGTGGCTGAATGCATCCATAGTAGCCCTGTGAAAATTGTTTCATTTTCCTTGTTAATAAAAAAACCCCAAAACACAACAACAAACAGACAAAAACCAGTTATGATGGGGAATTCAGTGCTGAAATCATTGTTTTATAAAATAATAATAAAAAAGTAAGGGGAAAAGCTCCCAAGTTCCTATTAAAATCACAGGTTTAAAACAAAGCCAGCGTTTTCTCAGGGCAACAAGATCTACAGTTCCAGTTTTTGACTGGTATGCTGATGTGAGAAGCTCACTATTAAATGGAGCTCCCTGTTATTACGTTCTACATGCTTAAATAGGAAGATCTGTCATGCTACCTAAAGCCTCTTCTTCATTTATAAAATACTTTTACTGTTGGAAGTCCAGTAGTTATTCAGTTATTTTTAAGGAAAACTTAGAGCACAAAATATAGTGTCAGCATCACATGGTCTTCAAGGAATTTGCGTGTTGTTTTTTTCTTGAAAGAGCCAACCTAGCTCAGCGTTGTCATTAACTCTGACCGAAGGAAAAAAAAAACAATTTTTTTTTCCTCTCTGTCTTTTCCTTAACAGTTTGAATAGATCACAAGAGTGACTTACTCCTTCTATTTCTTCATGGCAGGAGTGAGAGCTCTTTATATCCCCCTACTTCTGGAAGAAAAGGAGATAGTGATACAATAAGATAAATAGAAACAACCTTAGCCAAAATATCCAAAGAGTGAAAAGACATTTGTTTTCATATTACACTTACCAATGATCAAATCAGAAGAGTAACTGATGGATTGAAATTACTGGTAATTTATACCACCATATATCAAAGTATTTAGGATGTGTGAGATCATTAAATATAACTAGTTTTAGTGAGGACAATGGGACTATTAAGACAGTGCTGCTACTTCAGGTAGTTGAAAATATGTGCCACAGTAACTTGTTAGATTGAGTGATGTGTGTTATGATAAATGAAAGAAAATGTCTAGAGAGAGGAAACTATCAGAAAAGGCATAAATAGCAGAAGTAAAAAGCCTCAAAATACATACTTATTTGAAATCTTTCTGAGCCATCATCTTCCTCTGTTTTAGGTAGTCATTTCATTTGTCTTGCCTCTCATATGAAAACAAGGATAATAATTTTCCCATAATTTTACAATTAGGATTTTATCTGGGTAAAATCTTCTAAAGTCCAGATGTCGTGCCAATATATACCACATTTCTGTTGTATTTGTGATATCCTTTTCACCTGAGAATATACTCATTCATTTTGTTGTTCTATTTAAGTGAAAAATTCCCAAAATTGTCAGCCTTTCCTCATATGTTTATTTTTGACATTTTTAAGCTCAGTGTTCCACATTGTTTTCATTGTAAAATTTTTGATTTTCATATCATGTCCCAAATATAATGAATGGTACATTCTGAGTTTCAAAAGTTCCAGTTTTAAATGCAGTACTTTAAGGTAATAATCAGAGTCTATTTTGAATATGTGGTGCCTACAGTACATTTGAATATGCTAATCAGGTAAACTTAATAGTTCTCATTTGTATTAATGCAAATTAGGTGGCTGTACTTTCCACCAAATATTTTCCTTGGTATTTATTAGAGAAATCAAGATCTCTTTCCACCCATAATAAGTTCTAATATTTCATCTTAACACTTTAAAGGGCGTGTTTTATTTTAGCTTAATCTAATTTCATTGAACAAAATTGCATCTATAGGCAATATAAAGTTACAATTTGTTCCATGTCAAATAATAAAAATGGCCTTTAAATTTTACATGAATTTGACCTTTTGGTTTGTGCATTTCAATTAAACCTCTCTCATAATCCAAATGGTATAACATACTTTGTGTTCATTTGGTCTTGTATAGAGGTATCCAGCCATATTCCCCCTGCCTCCCTCCCTGTAGCCACTGGCCTTTCTTAACCCTCAGTCTCAACTTAGTCCCATGAAGAAAGGTTGGAAGTTTTTCTGCTTACTCAAAAAAGTCTTTTATGCACCTTGCGCTAACTGGAGTCAGAAATTAAGCCATGTGGGATTGGATGTGTCCAGCTTTCCAACAAGGAGTAAGGAATAATAAACACTCACAAAAATCCGGGTTTATTCTTTGCAAGGTGGCTTGTGGAACCTGAATCAGGAGCTATTGATTAACAGCTTCAAATTATTTTATTGAGCTCCAGGAAAGTCCTAGATTCGAGGTGAAGCCCAAATAGACAATTTGAAAAAACTATGTAGAATAATCACCTTTGTTGTTCTAAACATAGCAGCATGCCAGACCATGCCAAGGTCTTTTATTATCTTTGGCCATATACATTTTCTTATTAACAACAAAAATATTTTTTTGTTTTATTAACTTTGTTTTTCCATGAGAGAACTATAACAATATCATACTTCAGAATGATATTAATTTTATTTCAGGCTCACACAAGCCATTCTCTTCTGCAGTAGAAAAATAAAAGGAACTTTACCGTCAGTATTCAGGATGTTTCCAATGTGCTGATGCCCTGCATGATGAAGGGCAAGACCTGAACTGAAGGTAGTTCTTCCCATCCTTACCACAGATGAAACACAACTTTGATGGGGACACCACAGCTGCCCTATCTAACTCTGCGTTTTCCAGCCTTTCCCCATCCACATGTATGGCTTGTGTGGTAAGGCCAGGACCAGCCATTTTTCGGTGTTTATGCAGTGCCTAATTGCACAGTGGAGCCTCATACCTGATTGGCCCATAGGCACTGTTGTAATTAACATGATTAATAATATAAGTTCTGCAGAGAAATAGCTGAGAGTAGTTTCCAAGGTTTTTGCAGTTTTAAATGTATTTTAGGCTGAATGGCTTAAAAACTACTCTCTCTCTGTTCAGTAGAACTAATGAAACCTGGTTTTTGCTGGCTTTGTGTCTTGTGGCTAGACTGTGCCATGTGTCAGGGAAGGTGCAAACCCTGATCCTGTGGCTGACATGTTCAAAACTGCACTTTTCTATGTGGTCTCTTTCGAATCTAATGAGAGAGGGTTCACACTGCAACCTGTCTTTAGCAACCGTGCTCACAGAGTGTTTCTCTGCTACTCAGATGCCTCTTTTCTGAAGCTCATAGTAATTTAATATCCTTGACATCTCCAACCCTCAGTTAAATTTGATTGAAATGAGCTAATCAGTCTGTAAAGTAAGACAGACAGACAAATAGGCAGAGACACGTGTGCTCTTTGACCATGATAAGCTTCATTTCCTTCAGAAATCAGAGTGAAAAGAATAAAATCCATGAGGCTTTTCGTTTAATTTTGCCTTTTTTTTTTTCC